>CM066169.1:32607500-32752500 GCA_033629205.1 Lithocarpus polystachyus | reverse complement strand
GAATATTCATGTTACCATTATTTTAGATAAGAATAAAACAACTTTATTAAACATAATATTAAGTCATACATCATGTCTCACATAATGTCATACATAATATTATACATAGCATCATACAATAGGATTTAAGGGCACATATCCTAACATGTATCTCCTCCGGCTGGTCTACCTCTGGAAGCACGGGTGTGTGAATTAATTGAGCCAACTCTTGGGATGTGGAAAACCGACTTGATTCAAAGCATTTTTCTTCCTCACAAAGTTGACGATATTTGCAGCATTGCTTTGAGTTCTAAGCTTCCTGAGGATAAGTAGGTCTAGGCTCCTACAAATAATGGTAGGTTCAGTGTTAGAAGTGCATACAGAGTGGTTGTGGAGCTTAATTTTGAAGACTTGACTGGGGCTGCCTCTGATGACAGTAGGCTGAGGAGATTTTGGAAACAACTACGGCAGCTTAACATTCCTCACAAGGTTCGCCATTTTGCATAGAGAACCTGCCGAGACACTCTTCCTACGAAGGAAAATTTAATGTGAAGGAAAGTCTTAACTGAGGGATGTTGTGAGTTGTGTAACTCGGGTCTGGAGAGTTCAAGCCATCTATTCTGGGAATGTAGCCGGTCATAAGAGGGTAGGCTAGTCTAAAGCTCTTCATTATTCAGCCTTCAATTCGATTCACATCCTTCATGGACATGGTCTGGTACGGTGTGGTTGAAGCTGAATGGGATACAGAGCTAAATGAAAAATTAATCATGGTGGCATGGTCTCTTTGGACAAACAAAAATGAATTTTGGAATGGAGGTGTGAAGAAGAGCGCTACAAGGATCGCGTCTAATGCTTTAGAGTATCTAAAGGAGTACCAGGAATGTGTTGCCGAGCCTGTGCAACGACAGGATATCCAGCCTGAGTTTTGGAAGCCACCACCAAGGGAAAAGTTTAAAATAAACATTGACGGGGTTGTCTTTGCTGATTAGAAAGATGCGTGTGTGGGTGTTTTAATGCGGGATGAGGAAGGTAACACTATTGGTGCTTTTAGCAAAAAGATTTAAGCTCCTCTCAATGCTTTGAAGGAACTCTCTACCCCACCATCATCTGTGGCTGCTATTATTTCTAGCTCTCTGTTAGTTTCTCAAGAGTTTAGACAGGTTGTTTTTTCACATGTCCGTCGGCAAGGCAATAGGCCAGCTCATTTATTAGCTAAATATGCTTTAGGCATAGATAATTTTTCCGTTTGGTTAGAAAAGGAGCCTTGTTTCCTTAACCAAGCTCTAATTCAAGATGTAAACTGCTTTTCTTTAGTTTAATAAAGTTTCCAGTACCTTCCATCAATAAAAAAAAAAAAAAAAAAAAAAAAAAAAAAAAAAAGAAGAAGAAGAAGAAGAAGAAGAAGAAATAATTGACACCGACTAAATAATAATAATAATAATAATAATAATAAATCCCGTGCTTAAATATGCAAATCAAACTGTCTACTCCAAAAAAGTCATGTTTGAACGGCATAACCAAGTCATCTACACGTGGGATTTGTCCCCCCCCCCCCCCCCCCCCAAAAAAAAAAAAAGAAGACAAAAATGTAAGGAAGGTTTTACCTATAGAAATAGGGGATGCATCTATTGATTACTCCAATCAAAAAATAAATAAATAAAAGAGTGAAGGAAGGTTTTACTTTTTATAAAACAACATTTAGTCTTGATGGATCTCATTTTCCTAGGGCACATCAAAGGTCATCCACATCCCTTTGTTTCGTAATCTCCCGTCTCACATTTTTTTGTCTTCTATCCCATTTTAAGATGTCTTAAAATATTGTCTTGTTTTTAAAAATAAAAATAATTAATTTACTAATGTTCCTATTATACCTCTATTAATTTACTAATTCAATTTTTTGGTAAATTTTTTTAAGGGTAGTTTTAGAAATTTATACATTTTTAAAAAGTAGACAAGACAATAAATAATATTCCCTTAAAAAATTTGACTTTTTAAACAGGACAAAAAAAGTGAGACGGAGGTAGTACTAATTTCTTTTGTTAACTGAAAATGAACTATGAACCATTTAGGGTCAACTCTTTTTTTTTTAAAAAAAAATTCTAAATCTGTTTATATATACTCTCTATGTCCTAGTTTATTTGTCCCCTATTTTATTTAAAAATATCCCAAAATATTGTCTTGTTTCTAAAAATAAAAATCATTAATTTACTAATGTTTTTATTATACCCCTACTTTATTTTCAAAACTATTTGAAAAGAAAACTAACAAATATTTAAAAAATTAATTTAATTGGAGCACCTTTTTAGTTGCCTCATTACGAATGACTCTTTTAAAAAAAGTTGATAAATTTATTTAAATGTAATTTTGTAAACGTATACATTTTGATGAGGTGAATAATAAGTTAAAATGTAAAACTCACCTTCTAAGTTTTATCTTTTGTCATTCTAGTCTTCTAAATTTGACTTTTGTCATTTTAGTTATTTAAGTTTCAATTATACTTAATTTAGTACTTCGTTTACTATCCATTAAACTGCACTGTTAAAGTATCTAAAACGATGCCGTATTACATTGTAGTTATTTTTTTTTTTCTGAATTTTAGAAAAAAAAAAGTTAATTTAAAAAAAGAAAAAAAAAAAAAAAAAAAAAAAAGCATAAACTAAACCCACTGCCGAGGAAGAAAATCACATCAGAACCAAGACTTGTCGCTGTACAGGCACAACGATAGTAATCCTCTCGATCTTGTCGTCTCCTTTCGAGTATGGAGATTTCCTCAAATCTCTCCCGTGCAAACTGAGAATAGGCTTTCTTTCACTGCAACTCCTTTTCTCTTCATTAATTCTAAGGAGAAAACATCGGAATAACGCTCTTATTTACACTTTTACTTTTCTACTTGTCTCTATCATTGCACTTGTTCAGTTCCAGCATTCAAATGCTTGCTGGCCATATTCAAGCAAACAGAGAAGATTTTATTTCCCCAGAAATTCATTCCTTGTTTCTTAAGAATAAGTAAAAGCAAGACTTATTGAGTATTGTTGAATTTCATTGGGTTTCGGCTGGGCACCGTCTAGTGATGTCCTTAGCAGTGGATTTATTTTATGTTTTTTTTTTCAATTAACATTTTTTTTTCTAAAATTTAGAAATTAAAAAAATGGATTTTAACTCCAGTTTAATTCCATTTTGTTTTGGATAGTTTAGCGGTGCAATTTAACGGATAGTAATCAAAACACTGAATTGAATGTAACTGAAACTTAAAGGACGGAAATGATAAAAGTCAAACTTAAAGAACTAAAATGACAAAAGGTAAAATTTAGAAGATAAATTTTACATTTTAACTTTAATAATATAACTGGAGAGGTTTTTTTTTTTTTTTTTTTAACCAAAATAATAAATTATAGAAGTAACTCAAATATGGAAATTGGAATTAAAAATTATACATTCAGTTCACAACCTTTGAATTACTTATTTAAAAATTATGTTTTGTTAAAATTGATTGAAACTATTTATTATTGCAAAAAATTAGGAGAAAATGAGCATTTAACCTTAATTTACAAACTATGTAGTAAAATACACTTGTTTCGAAACTATTTAGCAAAATACTCCGTTTTTTAAACTCGATTTTGATATCTTCAGAATCAAGTACTGTATATATTTTTAAGTGTAACTTGACATTAGTAACGTCGAATTCCATTTCAATCTTCAAAAAAATAAAAGCGTCAAAACTTGCATAGAACTCGACATTGTTAATGTTGAGTTTCACTTGTAACTCGATTTTTTTAAAATTGAATTTAAAAAACAATGACAGTTTGCTAAATAGTTTCAAAACAAAAGTATTTTGTTGCATCATTTATAAATTAAGAACAAATGCCCATCTCCCCCAAACCCCCCCCCCCCCCCCCTCCCCAAAAAGAAAAAAAAAATTAAAGTTCTTAGGTGAAAACAACAAACTTTCAACTATTTTCACTTTTCCGGACAGATTTGTTTGGAAGATGAATAATAATTGTCAACTGAACTGAGTCGGCCAGATTGGTAAGTAAGAAATGTTTTGTTTAGAACATGGCACCGTAATCGCAGGCTATATGCCCTCTTTGATGAAGTGCAAAATACAAGCATAAGATAAAGCAGGAAATTTCTATCACGCAGAAAGCCTAAACGGTCTGCAAGAAACCTTAAAAATAAAACAAGGTAATCCAGTATGTTATAGATCCAGGGTACCCATATAAATTCAATGATACATGAGAAATAAATATTGGAGTTGTCACGCCCCGAACCCAACCATAAAGATAGGCACGTGACAACTGCCGCACGCTTATAAAGTAAGCACTCTACAAGTGTGCAAAGCCTTTTTAGCTACTAAAATCTATCATCAAAAATTAAATCAATAAATTCAAAATACCTCAACAATTCCTTTATGAATAGATCTCCAATGCTTTAATAGGAACAAAATCCAAATCTCAAGTACATAATGCTAAGTGGCCAATAAATACAAAACTATTAGAAAACCATCCAATCCCAAAATCACTAAGCCTCCTTTTTCTGCTTACAACACAACATCAAAACTCTCAACACTTGCTACTCTTCACAATCTAAAACTGGAGGGGAAAAGGGGTGAGCTAACAACTCAATAAGTAACCAAAGTCCTAATAAGTTCTATCAAACAATAAATCTATAAAGTAATAAGATGTGATATGAGCCTTCAAAAGTTGCAATATATTATGGGTTTTCAAAAAAAATAACTAAAGAATTTTCATAATCTTAAAATAATAAGTTGCAAATAGGCCACATACTTTAATCTGACAACTATATTATAAATGGTTTAGAAAGTACTCAGTTTTTTTCAGATATCAAAGCTATAACTTAAAATATGTTCCAAAAATACATAAACAATTTAATGACTCAAAATAGCTCAAATGCTCAAACATTTCCAAAATCACATATGTAGTTTTAAGGACTCAAAATGGTTCAAATATCCAATCGTAATTCATATTCTTAACAATTTTATAACTATGGTCATGCTATATCCCCGTGACTGGGTATCAGAGTACCAATGAATAACTCCCATTGGCTTGGGTATCAGAGTACCAATGAATAACCCCCATTGGCTGGGTATCAGAATACCAATGAATAACTCCCATTGGTTTGGGTATCAGAGTACCAATAAATAACCCCCATTGGCTGGGTATCAGAATAAATTCATAGTCAAATTATTCATAATTATATATATGAAATCATAGTTTCTAACAAAAATATCTTATTCAAACACATTTATATAATCATATATTCAATATTCAAATCTATTTGTGATATTTCTATATTATTTACTTTAAATCATTATATCTATAAAACAGTTAAATAAAATAAACCTTATATTCAATGCTCACGTGTAATTGTGAAAATTCTTACCTTTTACTTTGAATCAGTGTAGCTAAAAGCAATTACATAAATTACATCATATATTCAATAATCAGATATATTTGTAATAATTTTTTACTTGAAATCAGTAATACAATAGAAATAAAATTGTAATAACTATAAACAATTTCAATAATTAAAATACGCAAAATAAAACCAATTAGGATAAGGTTACTTACCTCCAAAAGCCATACCAAAAAGAACTTTTTCCTAACACTTCCTCTAAAATCCTTAGATACCTAGAACAATTTTCAAATATCAATTGCACAATAATCTAATATTTTTAAATAAAATTTATAGGAACACCCGGCCAAAAGAGAGACAACTAAAAAATCCATGTATTTATAATATTTATATATTTCCTCCACTCTCTGTTGCTAATAGAACCTAGGGATAAAGCCTATAGATACACCATACCTATAGCCATATAGGGTCAAAGGTACACCACCTAATCTTCTACACGTGCTCTTTCTTTTTTTTTTCTTCTTTTTTTCTTTTTTTTTTTTTTTTTTTTTTTTTAAATCTCCATTCACTCCAAGTTCTAATTAAGACAAGGACAAAACGAAGAAAAAGGTACTATATTCTGTATCAAGCAAAATCAAGCCTGCACGGACACATGACCTTTTGCTATTTGCCAAAACACCAATTTGGTAAACTTGTGCAGAACCGGACCCAAGAGCCTTCTTTTACACTTAACGCAACACAGGGCAGTAAGAAAAATAAATAAATCAAATTCCTTCTTCATTTACATCGATAATCTCATATATAAACAGTCTCACTATTGGCCAAAATACTCACGTCAAAGAATATTTTAATACCACATAAAATCTAACTTTGACAAAAGAATAAGATTTCTTAAGCTCTTACCTCAAGAATGTAGTCAATTCTTCTCTGCTTTAATCCTTTGAGTAGTCTCCTCTTTCAAAATATCTCCCATATATATTGACTTAATATGCTTATATAGCTAGGGTTTCAACCCTATTTTCTAAAAAGTCATTATAATTATAAATTATAAAATTGACCCCACAAGAGATTTACTTAAATACCCTTCTTTTTAATCTTTTTTTTTTTTCGGGATATTACAATCTCTCCCACTTATAAGAATTCAGTCCTCTGAATTCATCACAAGCTGAACGTATTATCACGCTTCCACTGCGCTACTCTAAAGCCACAATTATATGGGTCTATACAAATTTATCACTCATCACCATAGTTCAAAACTATTTCACAACATATGCGTAGACTTTTCCTTCCTGAGATTTGTAAGATAAAAAAAAAATTTCCAAAGCAAATAGAGCCATGATGTTTCCGCTGCATAATACAATACCGCTATAAAATCCCTTACTCAAATACCCATAGTTTAAGAACAACCATATTACGAAAATTATAAGATTCTTTTAAGATATACGTATCCATAGTCTAAATAGCTCTATAAGTTCCTTTCAATATGAATAAAAGTTCCAAGGCCCATTTATTTAGATTAACCACAATATCTGATTTTTCATCAATTATTAATTTCAACAAAATTCCAAGGCCTAAGTAGTCTCCAAAAATACGACTAGGGAAATCCACAATTTTGAAATTCACCATAGACCATTGAATGTTAGCGTCCGTTTAATTCTCTACCTCAAAATCAAGTAGTGCATCCAAAGTTCCAATCCTTCCTAAGTTCAAAACAAATTTACAACATATGCGTATATCACTATATCTTTTCTACCTCAAGTTTTGTAAGATAGAAATTCCAAAGTCTCCATAAATAATCTATTGAGCATTGATATAAGGGTCTGTCATAGAACATCTATCTTAATCGTAAATTATCTTCACAAATAAGTAATATTTATTCACCTTTAACCTCTAGATGATACTTGGGCTGGAACTCATTGAAGAGATGGGTTCCTTATAAAATATATATCCTATTGTGAAATCGTAATCTCCAAGTGTACATCGTCTAAAAAGGAATATTCCATGAAGTATCTCAAACCGCTATTCTTCTCTCTCTCTCTCTCTCTCTCTCTCTCTCTCTCTCTCTCTCTCTTGCATCCCAACTCCTTCGATATCCAATCAAAAATATGGTTCACTAGTCCAATTCAATATTATCACGTACTTGTGTTCTATCCACTTCATTTTCTATTGAGCCAATCCATTAACTCTTATTAGTAAGTTCAAAGAATTACATTTCTGGCATCAAAACTTATTTCCCCAGGATATTAAACAATCCTCCAAGTCTATAGAAAGAAATTGAGGACTTCAAACTTCTAAGTAACAGAATATGTCTCAAAAACATTTAGGGACTACCTCACACATATATTAGGCTATGGTAGTCCATGTAGGTCAACCCTAACAAGAACAATGATCCAAAAGAAGGTCGGTCCTTAACATTAGAATCCAAGGAAGTCCACTAATATAGTACTAAATTCTTTACACACCCTCAGAATTTATATAATAATATATAATATAATGTGAACTACAATAACCACAAATTAATTTCCTTCACACTACGAACTTTCTATTAATTTCCTTACTCCATATAAACTAAAATCAAGGAATCATAACTCTAACATCAAACCTTAACCCCTAAATAGAGTTTGGCAATTTCCAATTCCCCAAGGCACTCCGAATTCTAAATAGGGTATAAAGAAGACTATCATTCAATAATTAAACCTATGAGAATCTCCCACTGAACAAACTAACCTTAGGTAGGTCGACTATATTAGGCAAAACTATCAATGAGTTTTTCAAAAGATCAATCACAAAACAACAGGAAGATTTCCTTTGCTTGTTCCTTTGTCACTCTCTTTTCCTTTTAATAAGAAGAAGAAGTTTTAATAACCAATCCAATCAATTACAAAATTTTCAAGAATAAAATACACCCACTTAATACTAGTATAAGATCATAGAAGTATATTAATTAAAATCCTCCCTTTGTATTTATAAGTCACGTATGCATAACCACAAAGACATAAGTATCAAAACCTTCAAATATGATCTCACAAATCATCATATGATGGAACCTCACTTACACTTCTCGTCAAGTCATCAAAAGAACACTATCTATGACCTAATAACCCTCACAAACAATGACTAAAACCATAATCCCTAGTGCACAAACTTTATTCCAAATCAAATCCTAGTATACTGCAAGATCATAACTTAAGCTCTGATACCAATATAATTGTCACGACCCGAACCCAATCATAAAGATAGGCACGTGACAACTGCCGCACGCTTATAAAGTAAGCACTCTACAAGTGTGCAAGGCCTTTTTAGCAACTAAAATTTATCCTCAAAAATTAAATCAATAAATTTAATATACTTCAACAATTCCTTTATGAATAGATCTCCAATCATTTAATAGGAATAAAATCCAAATCTCAGGTACATAATGCTAAATGGCCAATAAATACAAAACTATTAGAAAACCATTCAATCCCAAAATCACTAAGCCTCCTTTTTCTGCTTACAACACAACATCAAAACTCCCAACACTTGCTACTCTTCACAATCTGAAACTGGAGAGGAAAAAGGGGTGAGCTAACAACTCAATAAGTAACCAAAGTCCTAATAAGTTCTATCAAACAATAAATCTATAAAGTAATAAGATGTGATATGAGTCTTCAAAAGTTGCAATATATTATGGGTTTTCAAAAAAAATAACTAAAGAATTTTCATAGTCTTAAAATAATAAGTTGCAAATAGGCCACATACTTTAATCTGACAACAATATTATAAATAGTTTAGAAAGTACTCAATTTTTTTCAGATATCAAAGCTATAACTTACAATATGTTCCAATAATACATAAGCAATTTAATGACTCAAAATAGCTCAAATGCTCAAACATTTCCAAAATCACATATGTAGTTTTAAGGACTCAAAATGGTTCAAATATCTAATCGTAATTCATATTTTTAACAATTTTATGACTATGGTCACACTATATCCCCGTGACTGGGCATCAGAGTACCAATGAATAATCCCCATTGGCTTGGGTATCAGAGTACTAATGAATAACCCCCATTGGCTGAGTATCAGAATACCAATGAATAACCCTCATTGGTTTGGGTATCAGAGTACCAATGAATAACCCCCATTGACTGGGTATCAGAATAAATTCATAGTCAAATTGTTCATAATTATATATATGAAATCATATTTTCTAACAAAAATATCTTATTCAAACACATTTATATAATCATTTATTCAATATTCAAATCTATTTGTGATATTTCTATATTATTTACTTTAAATCATTATATCTATAAAACAGTTATATAAAATAAACCTTATATTCAATGCTCACGTGTAATTGTGAAAATTCTTACCCTTTACTTTGAATCAGTGTAGCTAAAAGCAATTACATAAATTACATCATATATTCAGTAATCAAATATATTTGTAATAATTCTTTACTTGAAATCAGTAATACAATAGAAATAAAATTGTAATAACTATAAACAATTTCAATAATTAAAATACGCAAAATAAAACCAATTAGGATAAGGTTACTTACCTCCAAAAGCCATACCAAAAAGAACTTTTTCCTAACACTTCCTCTAAAATCCTTAGATACCACCTAGAACAATTTTCAAATATCAATTGCACAATAATCTAATATTTTTAAATAAAATTTATAGGAACACCCGGCCAAAAGAGAGACAACTAAAAAATCCATGTATTTATAATATTTATATATTTCCTCCACTCTCTGTTGCTAATAGAACCTAGGGATAAAGCCTATAGATACACCATACCTATAGTCATATAGGGTTAAAGGTACACCACCTAATCTTCTATACGTGCTCCTTTTTTTTCTTTTTCTTTTTTAAATCTCCATTCACTCCAAGTTCTCATTGAGACAAGAACAAAACTAAGAAAAATGTACTATATTCTGTATCAAGCAAAATCAAGCCTGCACGGACACATGACCTTTTGCTATTTGCCAAAACCCCAATTTGATAAACTTATGCAGAACCGGACCCAAGAGCCTTCTTTTACACTTAACGCAACACAGGGCAGTAAGAAAAATAAATAAATCAAATTCCTTCTTCATTTACATCGATAATCTCATATATAAACAGTTTCACTATTGGCCAAAATACTCACGTCAAAGAATATTTTAATACCACATAAAATCTAACTTTGACAAAAGAATAAGATTTCTTAAACTCTTACCTCAAGAATGTAGTCAATTCTTCTCTGCTTTAATCCTTTGAGTAGTTTCCTCTCTCAAAATATCTCCCATATATATTGACTTAATATGCTTATATAGCTAAGGTTTCGACCCTATTTTCTAAAAAGTCTTTATAATTATAAATTATAAAATTGATCCCACAAGAGATTTACTTAAATACCCTTCCTTTTAATCTTTTTTTGGGGGGGGGGGGGGATATTACAAGAGTGGATGTCAAAAAGACAACATAAATAACAACTATTATGTTCAAGGTTATGCATATCTCTGTACTAACAACAAACTACCCCTAACATCTTGAACTTGAATCTTTAGTGTTAAAAAAGGACCTACTAGCTCTCAGTGCACCAAAACTACCGGGGAGGTTGTTTGCAGTGTTGGGTGCAAAGCACCGTGTGGGTCCAGCCCACATGCTCTTTCAAAGCTCATTTATGAGCTTGCCTCCAAAAGTCTTCAAGTCAGCCTTCCCTCTGCATGAGCCTTCCCTCTGCATGAGCTTGCTTCCTCAAGCTTCCAAAGTCAGTTTTTGGTTAATGCAAAAGCTGAGCAAGTGTGTGAGACACGCTGACAAGAAAAGAAAGAAAAGAAAGAAGCAAAGGCCATTCGGCCAAGTGGAGAGCTGAAGCAAAACAGAGAGCATTCGGCCCCTTTTGGTGTGTGAGTTTTAGAGTGAGCAAGAAACACAAAAGGAGAGAGCTTCAGCTTGGTGCAGTCCGAAAAAGATAGAGAGAAACACAGTGAGAGTGTGAGAGAGTGAAAAAGAAAAAGGAGACATTTTTCTTTGCTCAAGCTACACACAAGGAAGATAAATTGGTGAAGTTTTCATAGAGTTTTTGAGTGCTACAACCATGGAGAGTTGGAGTATTCAAAGGAAGATTTTGCTACTGGCTTTGTGGTGAGATTGTATTTACTCCTTGAGATTTATTTGTTGTATATCCAATTTATTGTGGACTTAAGTTTAGCATAAACTTGATAGTTGTAATCTCTATTTCATAGTGGATATTTTTCGGAGCTGCCCCGTGGTTTTTCCCTCTACACTAGAGGGTTTTCCACGTAAGATTTGGTGTTCTTGTGTGGTTGTGTTTATGTGGTGCTTGCTGAATTTTTTGTTTCCATAATATTGTTATTGCTTGGTAGATATATATTTTAATTCACACATAGGCATTGAGGGGATTAGGATTTTTTCCCTAACATGCAGCACCAAGGCACCAACCATAAGAGGTGTAACAAGACACAAGCCTAGAATCCAAAGAAGCCAAGCTCACTGGTTCTTTCCTTCTCAAATGTTTCAAAGTACTGATAAATGATTGTTACTGCAAGCAGAATCCCGGTCCCTGAACCAATTGCTCCCATGAAATCTGCCAACACTGTCAATGCACCAATACACATGCCTCCAAATGCTGCAGCAGTGGGTATGTAGCGGTTCAGCTCTTTCTGCAAGTTTGACTCACGATGACCAGGCATCACCATTTGTTGTTCCTGCAATAGCACAAAGTATATAAGATGACATGCTGCCAGGAATACAGATGACGACTGAAGAAAGTATTGCTATATTAATACACTTGTAGCTCACTCATCTATCAGATTAATAAATATTTTTAAATTAAAACAAATGATGAAAGTTATAAAAGAGAGCCAGTTTAACAGTTGAGACCAGATGCACACCGGAGACAAAGAAGGTCCTCGTGTCATATATACTGCTCAGGTTCACAGCCAAATTGAAGAAATAACTATATTCTTTTATAACTACAAAGCTTATAAATCACTTCAGCAATTTGGCATTCAACTCCCTCAACAGATCCCATATTTTTTTATGATCAAAATGCGAAGAAACTTGTAGGATTGAAGACTTCAAAAAGAGTTATTATTAATCATTCAACTTATAAATGTGAAGTGTACTTAAACTATATGTTGAAATAATATAAGACTGCCTCAATTTATGATTTGCTGAAATGATATCAGGGATAGTTTTTGTTTTTATTCATAAGTTACACACACCAAGTGAGTTTTGAAATTTGAACCCACAACCTCACCCTTCACCATTTACTCATTTTTATGACACAGAAACTACTATTTGAGCTCATTGCCCAAATGATAATATGGATCTACGAGGCCAAACTTGATACAGTTCCCAAAATAAGTACCAACATCAGTGTAATGACACACAAGTCAAACATGTTTTATATTTAAATTAAGCTAGGACTGTTCTCTGAAATGGAATGGCTTCCAAATCTCATTTTATTCTTATTAGATTGCTTTAAAAAGTTACAAATCAAAACTCTAGTCTTTCTTTTTGGCTTTCCAAGGCAAAATTTAGTAGAGAAGATTTCAATTTAGGAGCTACCCAACACATACCATTTGAGAATGCAACACATATACCATTTTACAACGTAACACACATTCTAACACCATCCCACCCCTATAACACTTCCCCAAAACATAAGAATAAACAATAAGGAAGACTTATGCCTATGAAGCAACAAGTTATTGCTTTGATTATCACTCCTAAGCTTTGGCTCAAATGGTTAAAATGATGGGATGGGATGGTCTTGGCGTAGCTCTTAACCAATTCCTTTTTTGCTTCCAAAAGGAAAAAGTTAACTTTTTTTGTTGGTGCGACAATGATTTCAAAATAGGACCCATGCTACCAATATACCAATTCATACATTAAGACATATCCAAATCCCACAGTATCCCCTTATGACTTGAGCCAAGGTCCAAAGATAAATAACAGGAAAGTTCTCTGCTTTTTGAGGATATTACATTCTCAACCCCATAATGAATATCCCAATTTCTTTTCTTTTTTCCCCCCTGAAAACATCTGTCCTAAATCCTGTAGCCAAAACTTTAAAATTTTTAGGTGGGTGTGTGCGCGTGTTTTTGGGTTCGGTTGGATTCCGGGGGGAGGGGGGGGGGGGGGGGGGGGTGGGTGGGTTGTTGGGTTGTGTTCTTCACCTAGATATGAGATTCATTATGGGATAGAGTGAGGAATTTAACCATCAATGTATAGTCTCAAAATTTTGTTACAAGGACTCTTCAACATGTGTCTCAAGTTGTGGGTATGTGGAGCAAAGGCTCAATTTACAACATAAGTGAAAGCTAGATTTAAAGAGCATCTCATTTCTTCCCTTCTTCAACTAGAAGATTAAGTTTTAGTAACTTAGCTCAATTAACATGGGTGGTTCTTTATATCCCTGCAATTGGGAACATTGTTAAATAATTTCCACATTTTTAATACACTTAATAGCATGGTTTCATGGCAAAATCACATGCCATAACCAATACCTATTGTAGCATTGAGTCCAATTTTACTTCAACCATCTCCATTAAATACTCTGAAAGATTTCAAAATATGCAATTTGAGTATAACTTTTATGATGTGTGCAATGTGCATCTCATGTTCAATTTTTAAATAGAATTATATTCAGTGCAACCCTCTCTAAACTCCATTTAGAAATGATACCTAGTCAACTTAACAGTGTGTGCAAGACTGCAAGGTCCAAACCCAACCCGCCTTCCCATCCATGCTATAAAATTAATAATAATTATTGAATGTTACTGAAATGAAACTTAACATTTATATTTGATTAATTATAATAGAGTTGAACTTTATAACCATAAATGTGCAACACAACCAGGTTCAAAAGTCCAGTCCGGTCATTAGTGTTCAAACTCAGATAGAAGTACTTTTCAAGTAGATTTTTATACTTCAAATATTAAATAAGGATAGTTTTTCATATAAATAGGGTAGTGGGCTGAACCAAGTTGGGAGCTAAAATTGATCCATAAAACAAATTTTTGTGATCGGTTAGATTAGTGATTGTCCCAAAAGCTTAAGATGCTAAGAAATAGTGAATTTAACCATTTATCCATAATTCTAACACTCCCCCTTAATCAACACATGTGATATTTAACATTTTAAATGGGAGATAGAGGGAAGTTAGGGGTCAAACTCAGGATCTTTTGCTCTAATACTATGCTAAATTACCAATTATTCCAAAAGCCTAAGCTGTTAGGAATCGATAAATTTACTCATTTAACCATAATTCTAACATAAACAACAAATACATGCAAACAGTAAGAACACAACAATATACAGGACCAATTCAGAAACATAGCAGTTTATATCACCAATGTATGACTGATATCAATTTCAAAATTCCAAGAATTCCATCTTCATAAGAAACTTAGACAAACAAGAAATAAGGCAAACAAACAAAAAATTGAAACCCATGAGTTTGTCAACCCTGACTTACTTTTTAAACCACAAGAACACTACCCAGTAAAACCATGAAAAGAGATGCACACACATACATACCTGCAGAGGATGAGAAACTTATATCACAATGAGTTCTTACCTTAAGCTGCTTGGCAACATCTCTCGCAGATGATCCAGAAACTTCAATCCAAGTTTTTGAGAACAATGCACATGCTGACAACATAAACACTAGATAGAACAGTGCATGGAAAGGATTGGCTGCCATATCAGCTAAGCTGAAAAATCATATGCAACATATCAATTCAGGTTTACTAGCATCATTATAATGATGAATAAGTAAAAGCGCAGATAACTTGCAGAATGGATTCTTTTCAATTAGCCTCCATTCCTGTATTTCATCATGTATTCCATATGGATACAGCAGGATACATCTCCATGAATAAAAAAAATTAATAGTTTTATGGATATGGTTCAGATACTGCAGGATACCAGTTGAATACAGCATTCATATGCCCAGGTCTAAAAATGAATCTCTTTTGGGGCATGTTGGGCCGCAGGAAGGGGGTTCAATATGCAATATCTAGTATTTGAAGAAGTTAAAAATCCTTGAAATTTTCAATTTCTATGCACATCATACATGAATTATGGATCCTGTTTACTTCTGTTATTTGTAGCTTAAAAAATACTTTTGTTTATGTATATTTTAATTTGGCAATGTTACACATGCACCCATTAGGTCTTGAACCCACAACCTCATCCTCCACCTTACTTTACAAAGAAAGCAAGTGTAATTTGATCCAGAGCTCATTGGCCTTTTGTGTCTATTATTATGTCTTTTGAAGTGTAAATTACTATATTACAACCTTAAAATATATTTATATACAAGCTGAGTTCTGACTGAAATCGCATCTCCCCTTATAAAAATAGGGGGTAAGGTCATGGGTTTGAGCCCACTGGCTGGTTGCGTCTACACTAATTGATTAATGTATTACGACTGCATTGTATCCCAGTTATTGAAAAACTAATAAATCACTGTGTTCAGATCATATGTTGTTTTCTTTTCATTCCTACGACACAAATAACCAATAGGTCTTGAACACAACCTCAAATTTCACCCCTACTCTTATGAGGAGATAATTGAATTTGGGCTAAAGCTCATATCACTGACTGCTCATATTGTATCATAGATAACTAATATCCAAAGTATGAATGCAAGATCAAATTTAAGACAAAATACAATCTCTAGAAGAAAAAATAAAAATTCTTAATTACCTTGACGGTGCAGTGATATAATATGCTAGACCACTGACAGGAATAGATTGACCACTTGAATATTCAGATTCCTTCCATTTACCCAAAAGATTTACCAGAAAATTTCCACTGTACTTCCTGTAGAGCAGCTGCACAATCACCAAACCAAAAATAAAATAATAATTTCAGATATACATTTGAAGTGCAAATCGAACTTGTTGATACAAGAGCAGTAACTACCTGGGAGATAAAGTAAAGATTGGATACAAGTGCAGAATGTAGAATAATAGGCATGTTGGAGGTATAGAAGAGCTTGATTGGATATGAACCCTGCTGACCACGTGCATTCTTTGACCTCACCGGCAAAACCACACGGAAACCTTGGAAATAGATTACAATTAGGAAGACCAAGACCGTAGCAAGCAGGTTTGTGACATTTGGAAGATTCTGGCGATAAAAAGCCTCCCGGAGAGCCCGAACCTTGTCGGTTCGAGTGATCAGGAGATGGAATAGGGCAATAACAGCACCCTCAAATTCAGCTCCTCGTCCACTGTTAATAGTGGTGGGACTAAATGCTTTCCAGATAATATTTTCACTGCAAAATATATATATATATATATATATATATATAACTCTTCTTTTGCTTCTTCTTCTTCAAAATCATCAGGAAATACATTAATTTTATATAAAAGGAGAGTAGAATGAATAGTCACCAGATATTGGTTGCTATGAAAAGTGAAATTCCAAAGCCTAGACCATATCCTTTCTGAAGAAGTTCATCTAAACATATGACAATGATACCAGCAAAGCAGAGCTGAATGATAATTAGAATGGCATTTCCAACTCCAAGTTGGCTAACACTACCATACATGCCGGAGAGAACATAGGCAACAGCCTCACCCACAGCAATCAGTATGCCAAGTAACTTCTGAGCACCATTCCTGGAGGGAAAGTCATGATCATGATCATAATGAAGCAGCAAAAACAACAAACCAAAAAAGAAAGAAAGAAAGAAACTTTTCTTACAAGAGTGCCCGATCCTCACGCACATTATTGTCGACTTCAATGATCTTGGAGCCAGCAAGGAGTTGCATGATGAGTCCAGAAGTGACAATTGGGGTGATTCCAAGTTCCATGACAGTCCCTCTGTTGGAAGCAAGAATAACACGCATCCAATAGAACGGATCTGCACCTGTTGTAGAGTGAATGCCATAGAGAGGGAGCTGACTACATACCAAGAATATGAATAGAGATATCACTGTATATATCACCTACTCTCTGAATGGAACTTTTCTATCAGCGCTCTCAACTTCTGGCAGGAACGAAAGAAATGGCCTGTCACGCCCCGAACCCAACCATAAAGACAGGCATGTGACAACTGTCGCATGCTTATAAAGTAAGCACTCTACAAGTGTGCAAGGCCTTTTCAGCAACTAAAATTTATCCTCAAAAATTAAATTAATAAATTCAAAATACCTCAACAATTCCTTTATGAATAGATCTCCAATGATTTAATAGGAACAAAATCCAAATCTCAGGTACATAATGCTAAGTGGCCAATAAATACAAAACTATTAGAAAACCATCCAATCCCAAAATCACTAAGCCTCATTTTTCTGCTTACAACACAACATCAAAACTCCCAACACTTGCTACTCTTCACGATCTGAAACTGGAGGGGAAAAGAGGGTAAGCTAACAACTCAATAAGTAACCAAAATCCTAATAAGTTCTATCAAACAATAAATCTATAAAGTAATAAGATGTGATATGAGTCTTCAAAAGTTGCAATATATTATGGGTTTTCAAAAAAAAAAACTAAAGAATTTTCATAGTCTTAAAATAATAAGTTGCAAATAGGTCACATACTTTAATCTGACAACTATATTATAAATGGTTTAGAAAGTACTCATTTTTTTTCAGATATCAAAGCTATAACTTACAATATGTTCCAAAAATACATAAGCAATTTAATGACTCAAAATAGCTCAAATGCTCAAACATTTCCAAAATCACATATGTAGTTTTAAGGACTCAAAATGGTTCAAATATTCAATCGTGATTCATATTCTTAACAATTTTATGACTATGGTCACGCTATATCCCCGTGACTGGGCATCAGAGTATTAATGAATAACCCCCATTGGCTTGGATATCAGAGTACCAATGAATAACCCCCATTGACTGGGTATCAGAATAAATTCATAGTCAAATTGTTCATAATTATATATATGAAATCATAGTTTCTAACAAAAATATCTTATTCAAACACATTTATATAATCATATATTCAATATTCAAATCTATTTGTGATATTTCTATATTATTTACTTTAAATCATTATATCTATAAAACAGTTAAATAAAATAACCCTTATATTCAATGCTCACGTGTAATTGTGAAAATTCTTACCCTTTACTTTGAATCAGTGTAGCTAAAAGCAATTACATAAATTACATCATATATTCAGTAATCAGATATATTTGTAATAATTCTTTACTTGAAATCAGTAATACAATAGAAATAAAATTGTAATAACTATAAACAATTTCAATAATTAAAATACGCAAAATAAAACCAATTAGGATAAGGTTACTTACCTCCAAAAGCCATACCAAAAAGAACTTTTTCCTAACACTTCCTCTAAAATCCTTAGATACCACCTAGAACAATTTTCAAATATCAATTGCACAATAATCTAATATTTTTAAATAAAATTTATAGGAACACCCGGCCAAAAGAGAGACAACTAAAAAATCCATATATTTATAATATTTATATATTTCCTCCACTCTCTGTTGCTAATAGAACCTAGGGATAAAGCCTATTGATACACCATACCTATAGCCATATAGGGTCAAAGGTACACCACCTAATCTTCTATACCTGCTCCTTTTTTTTTCTTTTTTTCTTTTTCTTTTTTTTTTTAAATCTCCATTCACTCCAAGTTCTCATCGAGACAAGGACAAAAGTAAGAAAAAGGTACTATATTCTGTATCAAGCAAAATCAAGCTTGCATGGACACATGACCTTTTGCTATTCGCCAAAACCCCAATTTGGTAAACTTGTGCAGAACGGGACCCCAGAGCCTTTTTTTACACTTAACGCAACACAGGGCAGTAAGAAAAATAAATAAATCAAATTCCTTCTTTATTTACATCGATAATCTCATATATAAACAGCTTCACTATTGGCCAAAATACTCCCGTCAAAGAATATTTTAATATCACATAAAATCTAACTTTGACAAAAAAATAAAATTTTTTAAACTCTTATCTCAAGAATGTAGTCAATTCTTTTCTGCTTTAATCCTTTAAGTAGTCTCCTCTCTCAAAATATCTCTTATATATATTGACTTAATATGCTTATATAATTAGGGTTTCAACCCTATTTTCTAAAAAGTCTTTATAATTATAAATTATAAAATTATCCCACAAAAGATTTACTTAAATACCTTTCCTTTTAATCTTTTTTTTCTTTTTCTTTTTTCGGGATATTACATGGCCTCACCAAATGAAGTACCCTAAATCCTCCTCCCATCTTTCTTTTTCTCTTTCTCTTTCAATCCAACCTGCACAATAAACAAGCAAAATTTACAACATGATTGATTATACATAATAGCTCAAAATTAAAATTTCAAAAACAAAAAAAATACTACCCAGCATCTATCTATCAACATGAATGTTTGCATCTATTTCTTTTATATATATATATATATATATATATATATACATAAAATAGTAGTCGAAATTCGAATAGACAGCTCTTGAATGAAAACAGAGAGAGATTATATTATATAAAGAGATTTTTGTTGAGGTCCAAAAAGTAACCTTTGAGAGTTGAAGAAGATATATGTGCTTGATGAGAGTTTCAAAAAAAAAAAAAAAAAAAAAAAGGTTAGAGAGCTCCAGTGGATGTGATGAACAAAAACAAGCTTAGATGAGTTTTATTAAAAATAAAGAGGGAGAGGGAGGACGCACCTAGCCACGATGTAATAGCCATTTAAACTTTGACGTGTGTCAAACAACAGTGACGTGGAATTCCCTCACAAAAAGAGACAACATGACAGTTTGACCCATTATCTGCTTTGAATTTTTCTTTTCTTTCTATTTTACATATTAGAATTTGTCTCAGCTTAGGTTATAACTATTTGTCGTACCTACTACCTATACGGCCTGCGCCTGCAGGCTGTGCAGCGGATTTTTTTTTTTTTTTTTATTACAGGTTGAAAATAATATGTACTAAATTGATTACTAACAAAAGGTAGAAACTAAAATTGACATTGATCTCAAAATAGTATTTTACTAAAAATTATACTGTGACCCAAAAGTGTGAAGCCCATTTCGTATGTATTAGAACCGTTACATTGAATGGTCGAAATAATGTGAATGTGGGGGGAAAATATATGGTAAAATGGCACACTAGTAAAGGCTGTTGCGATTGCAGATGTGCTATCCATTGGTAGGTTGCGATCATAACAGTGTTAGGAAATTATTATGTTTGTATCGCATACAAAACATACGCAGCGGAAAATAAACGAATCTACTTAATTCGCAATTGATAACATGCACTATGTAGGTTTCAGAATATAAGAACAAGAGAGTGTACCTTGATGCAGTGAAATTCAAAACCGAATGAAGAAAAACTCGGGAAGACTTTCAATCTTCACTCCAATTCCACTTGATGCCCAAGATGTGTGGTCTCTCAATCAGTTCTATGTTTTCTAGAGAGAATATGAAAGAGTGTCTCTCTTCCTTATATTATCTTATTCATTAAACATACAAATCATTTTATTCTATATAAAATTCTGTATGTTTCTCTCCACATAACTGATTATCTAATTGGGCTAGCCTTTTGGGCCTTCCCAATTGGGCTTTAGTGTGTGGCTTGGAGTGGGACCAAAATGGAACAAATAAGACACTAGCTCCAATGGGCCTTGGACTTTTCCGTCAACTCTTGACAAGTCCAAAGTTACCATTAATTATATTTAACACCACTATATAAATATAATTGCACTCTAGGCCTCATTAATAAATTATATCCCAAGACTTTATTATACATGCAACTCCTTCATAAAATATTCGTAGTAATACAAAGTCATGAATATAGACTGCCACTTTGTTAATTACTACATCTTAATCCTTGAGTACCCGGTTTAATCCTTTTAAGTTATTCATCATATATTTATGAAATCCAATTTTATAAATATATACTTTAGTCTTACTAAAGTGGTTAGGTCTAACTCTCTGAATAACTGTACCCATTAAACTTATCTCAAGGGAATATTTTATATCTCCGTTAAGAGACTATGAATTCCATCTTGAGAATATATGTTCGATCAACACTAAATGTGGCTGCCCAACATACTGAGGTTTTGACCGTTACTTTAGATCTCACTCCTGATATATCAAAGCAACCTACATTTCATGATCATGTTCATTATTTTCTCAGGATTAAGAGTTCATGTGAATACAAGTCGTGAGATTTATTATTCAATTGACAGTCGTTAGGAGAATAATAAATCTCACAGCGGTCCAGTTCAATATGTCTTAACTCTTAAAACATATCAACATATTAACTAGAAGTCACCACTTCCATGATCAAGACAAATCATCGTAGTTAATATGTTATAGTCTTCGTAGATGAAATGCCCAATTTCATCACCGACTACGAACCAAAATTTTGAGTTTACAAAGAACTTGTGATCTATATCTTCTGTGACTAAATCACATAAATCACATACTATGCATCTCATGGACTATTTGATAATGTCCGAATATTCATGTTACCATTATTTTAGATAAGAATAAAGTAACTTTGTTTTATTAAACACAATATTAAGTCATACATGATTTCTCACATAGTGTCATACATAATATCATCATAGCATCATACAATAGGATTTAAGGGCACATATCCTAACAAACAGCAGATACATGGTAATCACATCAACACAAGCTTCTGTGTATATTTTCCTTGACTTCTCATATCCTTACTCAGCTTGAGGCATAAAAAAGACTGAGCAAAAGATTACCCCCAGATTGGTATCCTGGTATTCATATAGAGTTCCTTGAAGTAAACTGCCCCTTGGAGTATCTATATTCCCATGCAACTCGCAGACAAAGTGATCTCAAAAATTACCAAAAAAATTTAGCACAGCACACGACATAATCTCCTCAAACGCACTCGTTCCTCAGAGTCGTCATGGTCATATCAAAGCAAGAAAAAACACCTTCAACCTCTTATATCATACAGTCTCCTTTAGATTTCTAAAACATGAGCATCGTAGTAGATTGCTTGATCTCTCTTCTCCTGGAAGCAGAGGACAAGGTCCCCAACCTTCACTTTATGACACTCTAAATGCTCCAAAGGAATAGAGCGTTGCCGCACTGACTTTTTCACATTGACCCACTCATCTTCCTCAGCACCAAATCCAACAAATCTGACACAAAAATTTCACCAGAAGGAAATCTGTGGGCAAGGAACACATCAACATTATACCATGCTCCATCTTTTGATGACCTTGCCTCAAATTCCAACTCTAATAAGTCTGGGATCCTTTCGCCTGCTTCTAAACTATCTGGGATTCTTTCTCCTGCTTTTGAACTATCTTCTTTATCTATCCAAAAACATCATATGATTTTTTTTTTTTTTAAGAAACATCACACACAAAATGGAGAGTAACCAAGTTCTAACACAATATATACCAAACTCTACTTATAAGTCATAATATATGTAGGGGTAAAAGGCCCAATGCCAGATAATGGGCCGTGGGCCTGTCCGAGGAGACCCGTATGTCTGAGAACAACAAATCTTGAGGAATGTGCCTGGTCTAACTTATTTCTGAAGTGTAAGTTACGCGGAAAGAAAAAGACTGAGCCGAGGAGATTTGCCTGTTCGGATTATCAAAGGGATGACCCAGATAAATGCTCTAACATTGATCCTAGCATTTCTGAAAAATCCCCTAACTTATGTTGGCAAAAAGGACAGGTGGCAACAATCAGATATTAGGTAAAAGGCTGCTGCCACCGCATTTATAATCCTGCAGCTAACATCATGGCCGCATTAATGGGGAAAAGACATCTGAACAGTGGCCCTAGTCCTTTACAGCTACCATGTAAAGGCTTTAGGGGAAGGTTATCAAGAAGGAACCACCTAACTGGCACGTGAGAAGAACTGGCATATAAAGAGAGCTTAAGGCAAGGAAAGAGAGGAGATTGGGAGAAAAAGAGGAAAGGCAAACAAAAAAGCATCAAGGAAAGAGAAAGAAAAACATTTAGGGAATTGCCAAGAAAGGCTCCTCGGACCGAGCAGAGAGGAACCCAATACAGTTCCAGCACTTCATCTTTATCAAGCTGATCATAGCTAGATTTGGGCCATCAACCAGCTCGTCTCAACTGAGTTTACTTAGCCCACTCTCTTACAAATTCATTGCAAGGATATTGTTCACTTACTGAGCCAGAGTCCATCTCTCTTGTAGGCCCAAATTGTAAATTGTGTCCTTATAATTGGCGCCGTCTGTGGGAAGTTAACTGTTGCGTTAGTGAGCTGAAGCTTGAACCATGGTTGGATCAGGTCCTAACAGGGTGGAGTCAGATAGTTCGCAACGTCTGGATCACTTTTTGCATCTCGAGCGAGAAAGAGACCATGAAGGTAGTGTGCACACAAATCGTACTAGGAGGAGTCAACAATGAGATGAGGGTGACGAGTCTCAAAAGGACACCACGAAGGACATGTAACGTAAGATTTATCGTTTAAAGAAGAAGTTGCGCTGTGCGCGAAGGAGGCGCAGTCCGTCTAGCAGTCCATCCATCACCGATGACTCTTTTGACGATGATGACAATGCTAGTTATAAACGTCGCTCCAGGACACCCCCAAGTGAGTCTTTCTCCCATGAGGAAGAGCATCACCGTGACCGCAGGGGCAGAAACACGTCCTCGAAGGGCACGGGGAGCGATGCAATGAATAGGGCACTCAACCAAATTTTCAGGTCGCCCTTCACACGCACCATCAAAGGAGGAAGCCTTCCTCGGCGTTTTACTCAGCCCATCTTCACTGCGTACAATGGACAGACTGATCCTATGGAACACGTGAGCCATTTCAACCAGAAAATGGCTGTCCACTCTCGAAACGAGACTCTTATGTGCAAAGTGTTCCCCTCCAGTTTGGGGCCTGTAGCCATGAGGTGGTTTGATGGCCTCGCGGATAATTCTATTGGATCCTTTCGAGCGCTCACTAGGGCCTTCTACTCTCGGTTCGTAACGAACACTAAGGTCCCTCGGCCACTAGACTCCTTGTTGTCCATGTCCATGCGAGAGGGGGAAACTTTGAAAACTTACTCGGATCGGTACTGGGAAATGTTTAACGAGATCGAAGGGAGTTTCGACGACGTGGCTGTAAGAACCTTCAAGGTCGGCTTACCAGCCAAGCATAAACTAAGGAAATCATTGACCAAGAGGCTCGTGAGAAGTGTGCGTCGATTAATGGACCGCATCTACAAATATAAGTGGGTTGAGGAGGACCAGCTGCT
This sequence comes from Lithocarpus polystachyus, assembly GCA_033629205.1. Taxonomy (NCBI): domain Eukaryota; kingdom Viridiplantae; phylum Streptophyta; class Magnoliopsida; order Fagales; family Fagaceae; genus Lithocarpus; species Lithocarpus polystachyus. The sequence continues at coordinate 32,727,926 of CM066169.1, read as the reverse complement.
TAGAAAGGGAAAGGCTAAGGTTATCCCTCAAGAAAGGAGGGATTTCAGGTCGGACCGATACAGCAACAGCAGGCCGCAGAGAGACTATATTGTGTAGCCCGGGTCTGTTGCATCACAAACAGTCCATGCCATATTCTGAGATCCAATCCATTAGATTCTGGAGAAAATTCAGAACGAGCTATACTTCAGGTGGCCAAACAAGATGGGGGGAGACCTCACTAAGCGCAATCAGAGCCTTCATTGCTAGTATCACCAAGAGCGAGGGCATACTACAGAGGACTGCAGAACTTTGAAGATCCACTTGGAACAACTTGTGAGGGAAGGAAAACTACAGTAATTCATCTATCGGCCAAATAACCAGGGAGACCATATCAGGCCAGGGGCTTCGGGGACCGCCTCATCAAGGCCCCCGTTGGGCACTATTAATGCTATCTTCATGGCCCCCGGAAGGACTAGATCTTGCCCTTCTAGGGTGATGTCCATTTCTAAGACATCTGCCGAGGACGCAAACCAGGAGTAAAAACGGACAAGGGTGGAGGTTCGACCAGTCTTGAGCTTCTCAGACGAAGATAAACAGGGAACAATACAGCCCCATGACGATGCTCTGGTAATTACCCTTAGAATAGGGGGTACGATGTGAAGCGGGTGATGGTTGATCAAGGGAGTGGGGCTAAGATCATGTATCCGGATCTATACAAAGGACTGGGCTTACGGCCTGAAGACTTAATGGCGTATGATTCGCCCCTGGTCAGCTTCGATGGAAAAACCGTCACCCCTAAGGGTAAGATTAGGCTACCCGTACAAGCGGGGTCCGAGGTGGTCGAGGTGGACTTTATCGTAGTAGATGCATACTCTCCCTACACGGCCATCGTGGCCAGACCTTGGCTCCATGCCCTGGGGGCTATTTCATCAACCTTGCACCTAAAGGTGAAGTTTTCGTCTGGAGGACGAGTGGAGGAGATTGTAGGAAGCCAACCTATGGCAAGGCAATGCCTCATAGCTGCCATTACACATCGGCCTGCTACCGAGCCAGCAACCACCTCGACCGGAGACTCGTAGCAATTAAAGATCCCAATTCCCCCCAATGTCCTAGAACCGGACGAGGAGAAATGTGAGAGGCTAGAGAAAGTTACCATTGATGTAGACCCAAAAAAGTTTTTCCAGATAGGGGCCTAGTTGCCTCCTCGGGAAAAGGAAGGGCTACTGGCATTCCTTAAGAGAAACATCGACGTGTTTTCCTGGAACTCTTACGAGACCCTGGGAGTGGATCTGGAGTTTATCTACCATCACCTTAACGTAAGCCCAGCTGCCATTACCTTAACGTAAGCCCAGCTACCTTTCCCAAGAAGCAGCCACATCGGCGCTCATCTAGGGAGCATTCTGACGCTGTCAAGGATGAGGTGAACAAGCTCAAGCAGGTAGGGGTTGTTAAGGAGGTATTCTATCCAGAATGGCTGGCTAATACGGTGGTGGTGAAGAAGAAGAATGGAAAATGGCGTGTATGTGTGGATTTCACAGACCTAAACAAAGCCTGTCCAAAAGATCCCTTCCCCATGCCTCGGATTGATTAACTGGTAGATGCAACTGTAGGACATTCGTGAATGAGTTTCTTGGACGCCTTCCAAGGGTACCACCAAATCTCTTTAGCCCTGGACAATCAAGAGAAAACAACCTTCGTAACCCCCATTGGGAACTATCATTATAAGGTGATGCCATTTGGCTTGAAGAATGCAGGCTCCACCTATCAAAGAATGATGACAAAAATGTTCGAACCATAGCTGGGGAAGTGTATTGAGATTTACATTGATAACATGGTGGTCAAGAGTAAGCTAGAGTCTGAACATGTTGGCGACCTCGGAAGCATCTTAGAAATCTTAAGGAAACACAAATTGCGACTCATGCTTCAAAATGCTCTTTCGGCGTTGGATCAGGAAAGTTTCTAGGCTATATGGTCACTCATCGCGGAATTGAGGTCAACCCCGACCAAATAAAGGCGATCAACAACCTGCAGCCTCCTCAAAACCCAAAAGAAGTCCAAAAGTTGACTAGGATGACTGCTGCTCTCAATCGGTTCATTTCCAAATCTGCAGAATGATGTCGGCCTTTTTTCTAGCTGTTGAACAAGTGGAAGGGGTTTCAATGGAATAAAGAGTGTGTTTTGACTTTCCAGCAGCTAAAAGAATACCTGTCTCGGCCCCCCTATTATGTCTAGTCCTGCAACGGACGAGGTCCTGTTCGCCTACATCGCTGTAGCCACCCATGCTGTAAGTCTGGTACTTATACGAGTCGACAATGGCATTCAAAAACCTGTCTACTACGTGAGTAAATCCTTTCACGAGGCCGAGGTCCGTTACCTACCACTTGAGAAGGCCATCTTTGCAATGGTTCATGCCACTCGTAAACTCCCCCACTACTTCCAATCGCATACGGTTGTGGTCCTTACCCAACTCCCACTCAGATCACTGCTTCGGAGTGCAGACTATATGGGGAAGATTGCAAAGTAGGGTACCATCCTAGGGGCTTTTTATATAAAATACATGCCTCGCACCTCGGTCAAGAGGCAGATACTGGCTGATCTGGTGGCCGAGTTCGCTGAACCTGTGTTAGAAGAGATTACCGAGACGATGCGCATGGATGAAAATTCAGTTGGCCTTGTATCCATGCAAGGGTCCCCACCCTGGAAGTTGTATGCCGATGGTGCGGCCAATTAGAGAGGCTTAGGAGTGGGGCTAGTGGTGATATCTCCTGAGAATGTTGTCATCGAAAAATCCCTCAGACTAAACTTCTCGGCTACTAATAACGAGGCTGAATACGAAGCGTTGTTGATCGAAATGGCCATAGTCAAAAGAATGGATAGGAGCACCGTGGAGGCATTCTCAGACTCAGCACTGGTCGTCGGCTAGGTCAGGGGAGAATTGGAAGCACGTGATGAAAGAATGCAGAAGTATTTATGGCAGGTCAAGCAACTGCAATCACAGTTCGAGTCATTTAATTTGCAACATATTCCTCGGAGTGGGAACATGCACGCGGACTCCTTGGCCATTCTTGCAACTTCCTCAGCTTAGGGATTACCCCGACTTATCCTGGTAGAAGATGTACAAAGGCATGCTGAGGAGAAAGAAGGACTCAGCATCTATCAAGTCAGAATAGGACCAAGCTGGATGGACCCCATGGTGACCTACCTTAGGGACGATGTCTTACCAACAGACAAGGCCGAAGCTGACAAGGTGCAGAGAAAAGCTCATCGGTTCTGGCTATTAGGAGACCGTAAGCTATACAAATGCTCTTTCTCTGGGCCCTGTTTATTGTGCATGCACCCTGAGGCCACGGAGCTACTCCTCGAAGAGCTGCATAAAGGGATTTGTGGCAGCCACACAGGAGGTAGATCTCTAGCGCACAGAACCCTAACTCAGGGATACTGGTGGCCAAACATGCAAAGAGAATCACAGGAGTATGTAAAAAAATGTGACCAATGCCAGAGGTTTGCACCAAACATACATCAACCAAGGGGAGTTCTGAATCCTTTGTCCAGCCCATGGCCTTTCGCGCAATGGGGCTTGGACATCGTAGGTCTTTTTCCTAAAGTAGCCGGGAGTAAGAAATACTTGGTTGTCGGAATGGACTATTTCACCAAGTGGGTTGAAGCCGAGTCATTGGCTAACATCAGGGATGTAGATGTTTAGAAGTTTGTATGGAAGAATATCATAATCCGGTTTGGGGTACCACACACTCTCATCTCAGACAATGGTCTACAATTTGACAGTAAAGCGTTCAGAAGATTTTGCTATGGATTAGGCATTATGAACAGGTATTCCACCCCTGCGTATTCTCAAGGAAACGGCCAGGCTGAAGCAGTTAACAAAGTCATAGTAAGCGGTCTTAAGAAGAGGTTAAATGATGCCAAAGGAAAATGGGTGGAAGAATTACCGCATGTCCTCTGGACCTACAGGACAACTCCTTGGAGATCTACAAGAGAGACCCCATTTGCAATTACGTACGGCGCCAAAGCTGTTATTTCTAGAGAAACTGGATTCTCCACACTTAGAACGAGTTCTTTTACACCGGTTGACAATGACAGACTACTAACGAGTAATTTGGATCTGGTCGGCGAGCGAAGGAAAAATGCTGCGGTTCAGCTTGCCTACTATCAGCATAAACTCAAGCAGAGTTATAATGCCAATGTCAAGCTAAGACCACTTGCCCCAGGGGATTTGGTTTTACGGAAAGTCGTGGGCACTGCAAAGAACCCAGCCTGGGGAAAATTGGGACCCAATTGGGAAGGGTCGTATCGCATCCTATCAGTGGCTGGAATATGGGCCTTTTACTTGGAGGATTTGGATGAAAGAGCTGTACCCCACTCCTGGAATGTAAATAAACTAAAAAGGTATTATTATTATTAATAAAAGTTTCCTTTCTCTCATTGAAGTCTATTATATTGCTTGTTTCGTAAGTATTAAACAGAACCTTAGTCAAGCCTGGTCTCTCGAACCACATACCTTGGGTAAATTAATACTCTTAAGTATTAAACAGAACCTTGGTCATGCCTAGTCCCTTAGACCATATACCTTGGGTAAATTAATACTCTTAAGTATTAAACAAAACATTGGTCATGCTTGGTCTTTCGGACCACATACCTTAGGTAAATTAATACTCCTAAGTATTGAACAGAACCTTGGTCAAATTAATACTCCTAAGTATTGAACAGAACCTTGGTCATGACTGGTCCCTCGGACCACATACCTTGGGTAAATCAACACTTTTCTTCATTTTACTAAGTGCTATATAGAACCTCAGGTATACCTAACCTCTCGGATCGTACATTCAGAGCTATGTCCCTATAACATACGCATCACTAAGTACTATGCAGAAATTTGGTCTTTCATATTCACTCAGACTGTGTACTTTAAGTTAGTATTCTCATTCAATTTTAACGTTTCTAGCAATAAAACAGTCGATTGTACTTGCTTGAATTCATCCCTATTTGTTGAGACAAGATTGAGTTAATTGAATGTCTTTGATGTAACCATTAAGGCTTTCTATTACTATTTTAGTCTGTAGACTTAGACTTTTCACAGGTTTAAGAACTTCAAGGCAAGATAAGCAAATAAATAGAATTGGAAACAGTTGAAGGCAAATGAAATATTTTCATTGAATCAAAAGTTGAAGTACATTGGCCCAACATACAAAATGATTGTTACATTAATAAAAGAAAAAAAAACTAGCAACTATAGCTACATAAGACAAAACCCTAGCTCTAAGCCTAAGTGGTCTGAGAAGGATGGCTGTCCGGTCGGCTCGGCTCAGCCTCGGAGGATCCAGCTTCAACCTCCGAGGGGGCAGCTTCCTTAGCCTTGTCAGCCTCTGCAGCCATAGAAGAAGCGTCCGAAGCCACTTGCTCATGCGGGGCTATCTGCTCCTCCTGAACTGCACGTTCGGTTTCAAGGAGAACCAGCGCCTGACTTGTCGGCTCCGGAGCTTGAGACAATAAAAGCGCAGGGTCAGCTGGGTTCAATTTAATGTGTGGATAGGAAGTATATCCTCCCTGGCTGCCTAAGGTCCAAGTCGGTCGGGACTCTTGTCAAGTTAAGAGCTTCCTCCCAGGTAAACTTGCAGTAGTCCCTGCACACCTCGGAAACCTCTTCCGCGAGCCTTATCTCTGTCTCTTCTATGTCGCGGATATATTCGGCATTCTTCTCGGCTTCAGCTGTAGCCAGGGCCTCCCGAGCTTCCCTTTCAGCTTTCTCAGCCTTCTCAAGGCTGGCCTTGAGCTCCAGGACGAGTTACTTCTGAGTGGCCAGCTCTATCTCTGTAGTGTACAATTTCTTTCGCTGGTCCTCAGCCTGGTCCTGAGCACTCTTTAGGCCAGCCTCGGCGCTTCTCCTCTCCCTCTCTTCAGTAGTTAGCTTCTTGGCTAACTCCTGTTTTTCTTTCTTCAGGGCCTCCATGCCCTTCTCAACGTCCAGGCGAGACTGGGTCTCGGTCCTAGCCAAGTTTCGGGCGTCCTTGACCTAGTCCTCGGTTACGTAAAATTGTTAGGTGAGCTGCACAATAAGAAAGACAAAATTATATCACAGCTGACATCAGAAAAATACATAGCTAAGTCTAGTATGTAACGAAGTAACCAGGACCCTATCATGGCCAAGTCTCTCTTCATGGACATGAACAGGTCCGCCTGCCTCTAGGACCTCACTGTGTCCATGTCCCGAGGCAAGAGCAGAGGGCGCTCTAGGGCCTCGGCAATGTAGCCCGACCGCCACCTCTAGAATTCCCTTATGGAGGCTGTAGAGGGAATTAGGGCACCGTCCAGGTCTAGCCTCGGGGCCCAGGCTGGTGGTTGCTGAGTGTCCGTGGCATGGGTGTCACCCCTATGCTCGGATGAAGAGGACCTCATGTCATCTCTCCCACCCTTCTGATGCTTTGGCCCTTTCTATTGTGGAGGGGGCACTTCACCCTCCTCAGCATCCAGGTCCATGACCTTCCTCTTTTTCTTGAGATCGGGCATGGGAAGAAGGCCGAGCCCAGTTGCAGGAGGAAGAGGAGGTGGGGGGAGTTGAGTAGTATCTTTCTCTTTAGGCTCCTCCTTGGAGGGTGCACCCTTACTCCTCTCGGGAAGAAGGTACTTTAACCTCGCCCTTGGCTTCAAAGGCATATCGTCCTCTTCTTCCTCGGTGCTTTCAGACTCTGGGATATTCCGAGGCTCGTCTCGCACCTCCTCTTCGCCCTCGAAGCGGAATTCTTTTATCTTGGCCTCTAAAGATAGCCGAGGGGAAGAAGAATCTTCCTTTTGAGCAGCTGGTTGAGGGATAGCTTGTTGGATCGGCCACTCAGCGGGAGGAAGATCTCTCTTAGCCAAAAAGCCTGGTTGAGAGACGTCGACCCTGTGGATTCTCTTATCTCCTGCTCAGATAGAGTTGCCGACGTCCAGGAAGTTGTCTGACAGAGGAACAAAGTCCAATATTAGATGGATAGCATGCAACTGGCCGTCCGAGTGTACGAACACCTCGGACCTCAGAAGCTTGTTTAAGCCCGACACGTTCACAAGGTTGAGCCTGGGAGCAACGAACTTTCTATCTGCAACCACGGCGGAGGAACATAGAATTAGTCATATCATTTCAAAATCAGGTGATAAAACAACAAAGCAAAGTGAGGACTAGAACCTAGATTCTAGGTTAACTCAATCTAATCCTAAAGCATCCCACCTGGCTTCCCCTCCTTGGTCGAACAATGGTGACAGTCATGCCATGCCCCAGAGATGATGATGTAGTCGTCCTTCATGCCCTTGTTGGACTTCGGAAGGCACGACACCATCCTAACGATGAGAGATTGGGATTTCAAATAATACCCCCCGTCAGCCTGAGAGTGACATTCGTACATATGTACGACGTCGTGCCAGGTGAGCTGCAAACCCATCAATTGATTAAGGGCATCAACGCAACCTAAGACCCTAAACAGGTTGGGAGCACATTGGTGCGGACACAACCTATGGTTCCTAAGATATTCTCGGGTCACTGTATCCATTGGAATGGTCATTCCTTCCTCCAAGAAGGCTATTACGGGAATGACCACTTCGCCCGTTTTCCTATGGGTCATAATATTTTTCGGTGGGCAGTAGCGAAGACTAACCCCCTCAGGTATATGGTATTTTGCCTTAAAGAGCTCTACGACTACAGGTGTATCGACTAGATTCTTAAACCTACCCATGTAGATATGTAAAAGAATGCTAAGGGAGTCTCCTAAGGTGAGAAAATGTAAAGACGAGAAAGCCGAGGTGCTCGGCCGAGGAGAAAAGAACTTAGAGACCAAGTACTTACAGAAGTGGTTGATATTTCTGGTTTAGAAATTTCTTAAACACCTAGGATTCTTTGTAAAAATGCCCTCGGAATGCTTAGAATGAGGAAACATATATTGGTTGGGATGCTTAAGAACACTGGAATGCTTAAATGTATACGAAATAAGCAAAACTACCTCCTAAGAGCCTTTTATATAGTAGGTGAAAATGAGTGGGAGTTATCCCGCTTGAAATTTCATGAAGAAATACCAGCCACATGATCTGCGTCTCACCGTTGATAAAGGAGACAGAGCGCCACCTAGAACAATAAATGACGCGTTGCAATTTCTGAAGCGTCATCAGAAATTGAGAGACTCGCGAAACGGCGCCCCCACATGGATAAGTTGAGGGGTTTGATGGAGTTGACCCTTGGAGAAGTCAAAATCCCGCCCTTCTCCTCGGATAAGAGAGAAAGGCAAAATTTTGAGGGGCTGTTGTAGGGATAAAAGGCCCAATGCCAGATAATGGGCCGTGGGCCTGTCTGAGGAGACCCGTATGTCCGAGAACAACAAATCTTGAGGAATGTGCCTGGTCTAACTCATTTCTGAAGTGTAAGTTACGCAGAAAGAAAAAGACTGGTCCGAGGAGACTTGTCTGTTCAGATTATCAAAGGGATGACCCAGATGAATGCTCCAACATTGATCCTAGCATTTCTGGAGAATCCCCTAACTTATGTAGGCAAAAAGGACAGGTGGCAACGATCAGATATTAGGTAAAAAGCTGCTTCCACCGCATTTATAATCCTGCAGCTAACATCATGGTCACATTAATGGGGAAAAGACATCTGAACAGTGGCCCTGATCCTTTACAACGGCCCTGATCCTTTACAGCTACCATGTAAAGGCTTTAGGGGAAGGTTGATGGGACAAGTATCAAGAAGGAACTACCTAACTGGCACGTGGGAAGAACTGGCATATAAAGAGAGCTTAAGGCAAGGAAAGAAAGGAGATTGGGAGAAAAAGAGGAAAGGCAAACAAAAAAGTATCAAGGAAAGAGAAAGAAAAACATTCAAGGAATTGCCAAGAAAGGCTCCTCGGACCGAGCAGAGAGGAACCCAATACAGTTCCAGCACTTCGTCTTTATCAGGCTGATCATAGCTAGATTTGGGCCATCAACCAGCTCGTCTCAACCAAGTTTACTTAGCCCACTCTGTTACAAATTGCAAGGATATTGTTCGCTTGCTGGGCCAGAGTCCATCTCTCTTGTAGGCCCAAATTGTAAATTGTGTCCTTACACTATATATCTATTTAATATAGTTTTTTTTTTATGGGAATCTATTTAATATAGTTAATCTAATCTAATATGTAATATATATCTAATACATAATCTATTATCTAGTATAATTCATAATTAATATAAAATTAAATATATTTAAAGTCTGTTTAGGAATTGTTTATTTAGCTAAAACTAAAATTTTGTTACTGAAAGTACTATAGATAAACTAAAAGGTAACTGAAATAATACAGTAGAATTCATGAATAGTACCAAAAAATGCAATGGAATCTATAAATAGTAGCAAAAATAAGTTAAATAATAGCAAAAATAAGTTAAATAGTAAAAAAAAAAAACTAAATTTTTAAGCCAATGCTAAACCCAACCTTAATCTATTATCTATAATTTATAATTTATATAAAATCAAACACATTTGACTTTTGGTATCGTAATATTATGCTACATAAATTTTGAAAACCTCACAATTTCTCACCTCATTATCTATATACTAGTATGTAACCCATACTTATGCATGAAAATGATGAATTGTAGTGGTGCTATTAATATTAGTTTGAATTATTAAATATATGGGACATAGTTCGACCAAGACATTTAGAGGTACTAAAATAGTTTTTTTTTTTTTTCAATTTTCATAATATTGGTTACGCCAATTTCTCATTACATTACTATTATATATATAATTTTAAAAATCACTATTGGATACTACATATACAATATCAATTCATAATTATTGTTTATAAAATTATACTAAATATAAAAAATATAAAAAAAAATTGGTCAATTAGTATCTCCTAAATTCAATGAGGATAGGTGCATAAGATTGTTCAGTTCAATTATAGTTTGTTACCTTCAATATCTTCACATACAAAATATGTGAATAGAAATAGTATTAAAAAAAAAACACTAATTAATTCAAAGAAAAAATAACAGTAAAAATCTAAATAATTTAATTTGTATGGGTAACAAAAACAAAATTCAATTTTGATTCTAATTGAATTTTTTCTAAACTTTGGTTTAAAAAAGAAAAAAGAATATATATATATATATATATAACCTAATTAATAATGGACCTTACATAGTCATAGTGTATTACATAAGTGACTTATAAAATTAAATCGTTTTTAGTTATACAAAAAAAAAAAAGGCTCATAAATATAAAATCATTCAAACTTTCTCTTCCTCTAATTTTATATCTAGAGTTAGATATATGATTATGATTTTTATGGTATTTTTTTATTTGACTCATCATTTTCTACATTAAATTAACTCATTTGGCACAACAATTAAAAAAATTAGATTAGATGGGATACGTGGCTCAAAATTAAACCCTAATTGAAATCCAACTTTTACATTAAATTAACTCAGTTTGCACAAAAATTTAAAAACTTAGATTAGATGGGACACGTGACGCAAATTAGACACTAATTGAATTCCAATTTGAAATCTTATTGGATTTTCTCTCAACTTTTACCTATATAATATGTGTGTGTGTAAAAATCGAAGAATTCAAATTTAATTAGATTTCAATTAGAATCCAATTTCGTGCCACGTGTCCATTTAAATTTTTTTTTTTTTTTGTGGCAAGTGAATTATTAGATGCAAAAACCAAAGAGGCTAAATCCATTAACTATTAAATCATATATATATATATATATATATATTTTTTTTTTAAATGAGAAACCATTACATATTTTAAAAATGTATAGTTTAAAAAAGATGTAAGCTAATAACTTGTATAATTTGAATCTCTTCTATAAAAAAAAAATGTATAATTTGAATAGTGTAATTGTAATTATTTTTAATTATACTCGTACATATACACAGGGTTACACACTATTGACACTAGTTTTAATAATTTTTTTCCATTGAGTTTAAATTTTGTATAATCTATATTTAGAATTTTTTTTCTAAATACTTTCTATGTTTACATTCTATAATAGAATCCTATCATATCATAATAAATATTTACATATATAAATACAAGCATACAAAATGCTTATTAATAACTACCTTAATTAAAAAAAAATTCTTTTTAATTAGGAAAAAACTAACATAAAGAGAACATCAATTTTTTTTTAATTCGGTTTTAAGAGTTACAAAAATGCTAAACTATTTTAATTAATATTATTTAGAATTCATAGTTTTTTTTTTAAAATAATGCAACCCAATACCAAACATGATTAAATTAGGTTTAATGTTTTCTAAAAAAAAACTAATTAAATTACACAATTTTTATAGAAAAAAAATTATAATTTGTCATTTTTTATTTATTGATATTTATTAATTAACTCTTGCTCTTCATGGTAGAATTCCAAACTTTACATTAGTCCTCCCACTTCAAATCCATTCCAACCCCTAGCTTTTGCTTCTCCATCTAAAATTGCACAAACTTATTCTCAAACTGTAGTTTGTATCAACATCCTTTGGCTTTGGACCAAAGGATGCCCATATGAATAATGTCAGACAATTAGTTGCAAGAATGCTCCGTCCATGATGGCATTTTGTCTCAAAAAATCCGCCAAAGAATAAAAAATTCTATAAGTTCATTTTAGTAGACATTGGATCCATTATCATTTTCCCACTCACCATGTAAGTACCGTTAGGTTATAAGGAATTAGGAACTAATGTATTAGAGCTTCATTTTATAAGGTTGGAAAACTATGATCAAAACGTTTTTAGTCTTGTTTAGACTTGCTCAAAGTATATGGTTTTTATGTAAAGTTGGAATCGAGTTATTGCAGAAGTCACTGTGCAAATCTGCCTAGCTCGATCGATTGAGAATTAGACTCGACCGATCGAAAATCGTGCAGATTTTTTTTCTGCAGAATTTCCAACTCAGCCCAAGCCCGTTTGACATGTAGGGTTTTATGTTTTGTCCTAAGTATAAAAGGGAAAACCCTAGCTGATGATGCGTGACAAAATCAGTAGGCTGGATGCTTCGGATTACGATGGCGAAAAGATAATCTAGAAAGAATCCTGAAGAGATGAACAAACTATTAGAGATGACCGGCCAAAACCCCTCCGATGATGAAGTCAGTGTCTCTTTTAACTTTTAGAATTCCAAAATACTTGGAAGAGATCTCTCATACCTTTTTCTCGGTGATAGTTGTTTATATAGTGCATGCTATAAGCAGTTACTTGATAACTTCTCCTATGTTGGAGGAGGTCGGAAGGTTCGGAGGTAACTTCCATAACTGCTATGAAAGTTACATTATTTGGTCATACGTTCTGTAACTGTCATCGAAGGTGGTTTCGTGGTAATGTCCTTGATTTCGCGTGTGCATTCTGGAATAAGTGTATTAACCTCGTCTAGGGATCGCATGTGGTAACTACGTTTGAAGTCCTTATAGGCCGTCCTAGAGTCATAACAGATGGACGACCCTGTCATGGACGAGATTCATGGGCTGTCATCTTTGTTTCTTCTTTAGACGACCTCTACGGTCTTTAGACGACCTCTACGGACAAGCTTGGAGTTGGTTTATTTTAGGACACTATCAGTTGCCCCCCTGTCCGTGGGTCGTCTAGGAAATGTAGCGTGGTGTTGTTCTTTGGACGTGTGTATTGATGTCAAAGTGTAAGCTCGCCACGTGTCATGATCTCACTAGTGCAAGTTCACGTCGACTCATTTTTCGAGGAGTGTGCCACATGTTAGCTCATGATTCGTTGTGTCATTTCAGGTACTAAAGTCTTTGCCTATAAATAGTGGAATTCTTGAGCTACCCCCCTTATTTCTGAAAATTTTCTTCCTTGACACTCCTCGTCCTAACGCCTCGTTTAGAAGTCTCTCGCGTCCATAGTCATCACTTAGATCCAGGTATTTTCCTCACTCTTGTCCTTAGGTTTAAAATTCCCAAGAAATGACTGAGATTGTCCTTTCCTCGTTTAGTAATAGCCTTGAGAAAGCCATAGACGAGTTTCATGAACTAAGTAGCTTTAGTGGGTCAAGTGATAGTAGTAGTGGTAGCAATAGTAGCAGTAGTGGGGGGAATACCTCAGACGAGTATACGTCAGGTGTTCCTAGAGTTCCTTTAGAGGTTCTTCAGGAAGGACTTAGGATGAGGACCGAGTCTGGGTCAAGGGCTAGCACGAGTGCTCCCTCGTCCACTGTCTAGGACGAGGTTGAGGTAGTTTATAGTTGTGCTATTGAAATTCCGTCCAAGACGGATGGCAAAAGGTTAGAGTCTCTCAAGGCCTGGTACCAAATCCCTGATAATTTAAACCCTAGGTTACCAGTCCGTAGGGAATGGTGTTGCAAACCCCATTTTGGAGTTGGTATTTATGAGGCTTACCTCTTGGGGGGTTTGAGGTTGCCTCTCAACGCCTTTGCTAGGGAGTTGCTCTCTAGATTAGGTTTAGCTATTTGTTAGTTCAACCTTAACGCATGAAGGCTAATTGTTTCCATGCAAGTCTCATGGAGGGAGGTTTTTGGGGGGGATCGTCCTCTTACTGTGGACGAGTTCCTCTACTGCTATAAACCCTCTGAAATTAATTAGTCCCTTGGCTTCCATCAATTCACAACCAGAGGGGGAGACTATAGATTGATCAAGTCTTTGGTTACCTCAGACAGGAACTGGAAGACGGAGTTTTTCTTCATCTTTGGCCCCTGGGCTGAGAAACCAATTGAAGTTGATAGGGATCCATTTGGTCCCCACACAGGAGAACTAGGGAACCTTCGTCCTGAAGGTATGTTTGAGGTTGTCCGTCCTGAAATGTTCATATATATATTTAGTTTGATTATTCTCGTCTGACGCTCCTTTCTTGTTTTTTGCAGGTGTTAGATGACCTCACTTGAGCAAGTTCTATATAGAGCGAGTTCAAAAGGCTCGTTTATACACTGACAGGACGTTCCACTTTTTGGTGAGCTTGAGGCGTCTTGCTGCGTGGGGCTTGGGTCCTGAGCCCTCTGCTGAAGCCGTTGCACACGAACTCACTGTCCGTAGACGTAAGTCTTATTATTATTTTTTGAAAATAACTAAGTTGCATTTTATTTTTATTTATCATCATGATCCATTTTTTTATTTTTATTTTTTATTTTAGGAATGGCGACAATGAATCAAAATAAAGGCAAGGAGGTGGTGGATGAGGTAGTTGGGCAGGGGGTTCAATCCCAATCTTGTCCATCAGTTGGTGATAAAAGAAAAAGTTTTTCTAAGGGGATTGACTTAGGGAAACTCCCAAGTCGACGCAGGGAGAAAAAAGCCAAGCATGGGCCGTCCAAGCCTGGGGTCGTTAAGCCTGGCTCTATGCCTCCTGCCCAGCAGACTCCTGTCCATGTCCATGACATTGATGACGAGCTCTTTGATCCTCCGTCCATGCACATGCCGTCCACAGTCCAAGTGCCTGTCTCACCCCAGTCCTCTAGTCAAGTCCCTCTAAACCTTCTTGGAGATGAGGACCTAGCTTGGGAAAGGTTCGAAAAGGTTGTGATTGATCAGGACGTGGCGGCCTACTACAACATGTCCTTAAAGGATTTTGAGCACTCTGGTGTTCATGACCTTTTCAAGGTAAACATAATTTTTATCTAGTCCTTATTTTTATCTTGTCTTACCAATACTCAATTATGCCTTGTCTAAAAACCAAATTTTTGTGTAGGCAATGTCCAAGTTCATTGCTACGTCCAGACAAGCAATAGAACTAGATAAGACGAGGATCCTGCTGGAGAAGAGGATACATGAGGTCAAGAACGAGAGCAAAAGATGGGCTGAAGTGGGGGGCAAGGCCAAGGACAAAGTGAAGGAGTTGCAGGACCATGTGGAGGAGCTGAAGACTGATGTCATAGAGAAGGACACTCGTCTTAATCATCTCCAAAAGAGGAATGATGAGCTGAGTGCTCTTCTTGAAAAGGCTAAGGGAGACGCGGTTGCAGAGTTCAAGGCATCCAAAGAGTACACTGATTCTTTGGACACAAACTATGCAGTTGGGTTTGAAGACTTTAGGATGGACGCCATGAAGAGTTTCCCTAACCTTGACTTTAATTCTATCAAGCTCAACCTTGGTGGTGCTGCTTCAAGCTCCCTTCTTCAGACGAGCTCAGAAGATGTTAACATCGAGGATGATGCCACCACTCAGCAAGCTCAGGACGACCCTAGCACCGGCCCTCCCCAATGAAGACAACTTTTACACGTTTCTTCTTTTTGTTTTGTTTTGTTTTGTTTTTTTTTTTTTTTTGCTTGGTCTGTTGTTTTGGACCATTGGATGTAATTCAAGTACAATTAATTCGTCCATAGTTTTAGGACGATCTCTTAAACAATGTCGTTTGTTTCAACTTTATATAAGGGTTTTTGGACGTAGGTTTTCCTCCCTTTTTGGTTAAATGAATGCACGTTTGCTTTATTTTTCATTTTCTCACTGTATGGACGAGCTTTGTTTGCATTCCAATAATCTTTAATTTTTTGATTCGTCCTTCATAGGGACTTGTGGTATGGACGAGCTTTGTTTGTATTGTGAATTTAGAATGACTCGTCCATGAATGGTGCCATTGTTGATTTTGACATTATTCCTCATCTATTTGTTGGACGAGTATTTGCCTATGGACGAGTTGCTAGTTTTGTTTATTTAAAAGCAAACTTTTTTGACTCGTCCAAATTTTTGGCTTTTTTAATTGATATCCATTGGATTGTGCATTTTCTCGTCCATGGTTCAGTTAAGCTATTCCTCGTCCATGGTCGGGTTAACACGTTGGGGCATCAACTTGTCTCTCCCTTCTGGACGAATGTGCCTCTTGCTTTATCCTTATTTGAGGAAAGCTTTTGGACGATACATCCTTGCGTCCAAGGATTTTTTTCGTCTTTAGTTTATTTTCATACATATAAGCAGATATACTTAGAAATACATCACATACACGCTTTGAAAATCCAGTGTAAATATTCGTCCACAGGCATGACACATGCTTAAGAGCTAGTGCTTTTAAGGAATTACAAACGCTTAAACACAAATTCGTTCATAAGTAATGCACATCTAAAACATTAGTAGTAAGCAAATACTAGAAAGTAACAATTACTTCAAGCGTTCATCACATCCGTCCTATGGCGACGCTCGTCCATGGTTGTTTTTTATTGATAGTATCTTCTCAAATGTTCAACGTTCCAAGGGTGTTCTAGCTTCCGTCCTACTAGGACTTCCAAATAGTAGGATCCTTGCCTTTTACAGTTGATAACCCTGTAAGGTCCTTCCCAATTTGGTCTCAGCTTTCCATGGGCAGGGTTTTTGGTGGCCAAAGAAACCCTTTTTAGGACGAGGTCCCCGATGTTAAAGCGCCTGGATTTGACCATGGCAACATAGTGTTTGGCCATCAAGTTTTTGTACTTTGCTGTTCTCTGCTCCGCGTTCATCCTTACCTCGTCTATGAGATCGAGGTTAAGAGGAAGCTGGTCCCCGTTATCTTCGTCCTGATACTTCATCACTCTATGGCTGGCCATGTGCACCTCCGCAGGTATGATTGTTTCACTGCCGTAAGCTAGTTTGAAAGGAGTTTCCCCTGTGGGGGTCCTCGCTGTTGTTCTGTAAGCCCACAATACACCTGGTAATTCATCTGGCCATACTCCCTTTGCCTCGTTAAGCCAAGTCTTGATGATTTTCAACAAGGATCGGTGTGCTACTTCAGCCTGGCCATTTGCTTGAGGGTGAGATGGTGAGGAATAATGATTCTGAATTCCAAAGTGTTCATAGAAGTCCCTAAAAAGTGCATTGTCAAACTATCGTTCATTGTCCGACACTAGTACCCTTGGCACCCCAAATCGACACACAATGTTCTTCCAAACGAAATTCTTGACATTTTGTTGTGTGATCTTTGCCAGTGGTTCTGCTTCTATACACTTAGTAAAGTAGTCAATTCCTACCACTAAAAACTTCATTTTCCTGGTTCCAAGTGGAAAGGGATCCAAAATGTCCAGTCCCCATTGTGCGAATGGCCATGGGGCCATCATAGGAGTAAGATATTCTGAAGGTTGTCTAGGGACATTACTGAATCGCTGACATTGGTCACATACTTTGACATAGGCCTTTATGTCTGCTTGAATGGTTGGCCAGTAGTATCTTGCAAGGACGACTTTATGCATTAGTGCTCTTGCCCCCAAGTGGTTTCCGCATGCTCCTTCATGAACTTCCCTTAATACGTAGTTTGCTTCGTCTGGAGCTAAGCACCTTAGATAAGGTTGAGAAAAACTTCTTTTGTATAGTACCTCATTTATGAGGACGTACTTGGCCGACCTAATTCTTAGTTTCCTGGCCTCGTCTTTTCCCTCTGGTAGCTGTCCGTCTTTCAAATACGCTACTATTGGTGTTGTCCAATTTGCTTCGCTTTCTATCTGATGCATCTTCGGAAGATCTATGCTTGGCATATATTGAATTT
Source organism: Lithocarpus polystachyus (assembly GCA_033629205.1). NCBI lineage: Eukaryota > Viridiplantae > Streptophyta > Magnoliopsida > Fagales > Fagaceae > Lithocarpus > Lithocarpus polystachyus. Next base: position 32,710,515 of record CM066169.1, on the reverse strand, counting down.
TGTCAAAGTCGTCCAAAGCCCCACCTGTCGAGGCCTCTTTTGCCAAAGCATCTGCTCTCATGTTCTTTTTCCCTTAGGATTTGAATGAAACTGGCTTCTTTGAATTTCTTCACAAGGCATCTCACTTTATTCAGATATTTCTTCATGCGTTCCTATTTGGCTTCGTACGTCCCATTCACTTGGCCTATGACCAGCTGAGAGTCTCCATGGATGAATAATGATTCTGCTTCTAAAGACTTTGCCAACTCTAGCCCCTTCAGAAGAGCCTCGTATTCTACTTCGTTGTTGGTTGGTGCATACTGCAGGCGGACGTTGTACTTCAATTCATCTCCTTCCGGGGATTTCAAAATGACTCTTACCCCACTTGTATGTAATGTAAAGGATCCATCCACATGGACGACCCATCTTAAAACGCTGCCCGGCTCGTCTAGACCTTCAATGCTTAGAGTAAATTCCGCAATGAAATCTGCTAATACCTTTGCTTTTATCGCACTCCTTGGCAGGTACCTGATACCGAATTCCCCAAGTTCAATAGCCCATTGGACTAGTCGCCCTACAGCTTCCAACCTGTTCATTGCTTTCTTCAATGGATGATGTGTCAAGACATTAATAACATGTGCTTGGAAATAGTGTCTCAACTTCCTCGAGGTCGTGATCAAAGCAAAGGCTAATTTCTCCATCACTGGATATCGTCCTTCCGCTCCTCTTAGAGCTCGGCTTGTATAGTAGACTGGTTTCTGTACTTTTCCTTCTTCTCTAATCAACGCCGAGCTTACTGCATGTGAGGACACCGCCAAGTACAAGTATAATTCTTCACCAGGTATGGACGGGCTTAACAGCGGTGCCGTAGTCAGGTAGTTCTTGAGGTCTTGAAAAACTTTTTGACATTCGTCTGTCCATTCGAAAGCTTTTTTAAGGACCTTGAAAAACGGCAAACACTTGTCAGTTGCTTTAGAGACAAACCTGTTGAGAGCGGCAACTCGTCCAGTGAGTGATTGGACTTCTTTGATACTTCCTGGCAGTTTCATATCAATGATGGCTTGAATTTTGTTGGGGTTCGCTTCGATCCCTCTATGCGAAACCATGAATCTAAGGAATTTTCCCGACGAAACTCCAAAAGCGCACTTGCTAGGATTTAGCTTCATATTGTACCGCCTGAGTGTGTCGAAAGTTTCTTGGAGATCATCCAAGTGGTTCTTCTCGCCCAAACTCTTCACTAGTATATCGTCTACATAAACCTCCACATTTCATCCTATTTGCAATTGGAACATATAATTAACCAGCCTTTGATAAGTCGCCCCTGCGTTCTTTAAACCGAAGGGCATCACCTTGTAACAAAACAGCCCCTGGCTTGTTATGAAGGATGTCTTTTCCTGGTCTGCCTCGTCCATCCTTATTTGGTTATACCCTGAGAAAGCGTCCATGAAGCTTAACAGCTGGTGACCAGCTGTTGAATCCACCAATTAATCAATGCGTGGCATGGGGTAGCTGTCCTCGGGGCAAGCTTTATTCAAATCAGTGAAGTCCATACACATTCTCCACTTGCCGTTTGCCTTTCTAACCATCACTACATTGGCCAGCCATTCTGGGTAGTAGACTTCTCAAATAAACTGCGCTGTTGTCAACTTCTGGACTTCTCCCTTAATAGCTTTGTTCCATTCTGGAGCGAAAACCTTTCTCTTCTGACGGACGGGCTTGTAAGACGGGCATACGTTCAACCGATGAGTGATGACACTTGGATCAATTCCTGGCATATCTTCATGACTCCATGCAAACACATCAACACTTCTTCGCAAGAAGCGGACGAGGTCCTGCTTTGTTTCATTCTTCATACTTGTTCCTATTCTAGTAAATCTTTTGGGATCATTCTTGTCCAACAGAATGTCTTCCAGTATTTCGGTAGGCTCTGCAACAATTCTTCTTTCCTTTATGCTCATTGTCTGCGCCCTCTCGTCCATGGCCAGCATGGCTAGGTAGCATTCTCTTGCTGCTAGCTGATCTCCTTGTACTTGCCATACTCCATGCTCTGTAGGGAACTTGACCGACAGGTGATAGGTAGAGGTTACTGCTTTCCAACTGTTCAGGGTTGGTCTCCCGATGATGGCATTGTACGATGACGAACAGTCCACCACGAGGAAATTTACTTCTTTGGTTATCTGTCGTGGATGTGCCCCCACCACCACAGGCAGTGTAATTATTCCTATGGGTTGTACCTTTATTCTCCCAAACCCCACCAAAGGTGAGTTCACTGGACGAAGTAGGTCTCGTCCAAGATTCATTTGCTGGAAGGCAGGATAGTATAGGATGTTCGCCAAACTGCCATTATCAACTAACACCCTTCTGGTTGTGTAACCCGCGATAAGCAGAGTAATAACGATCGCGTCGTCATAGGGGTGGTGAACCCTTTCTGCATCCTCGTCCATGAAGGTAATAGCCTGTTCTTCGATTTTCCTCGTCTTGACCGGTTGCCCTAAGGGTTGGAAGTTCTGTACTGCCTTCAGGTATGTCTTTTGCGACCTAGAAGTTTGTCCTGTCAAGGTCCTTCCTATGATCACTCTTATTTCTCTCAGCGGTGGTCGCGGCTTCTCCTTCACCTTTCCTTTCAACTTTTCATCTTTCTAATTTCGTCCAAGGAAGTTTCTCAGTTTTCCCTGCTTGATGAGGTTCTCTATCTGCTACTTTAGATTGAAACACTCGTCCGTGTCATGCCCGTGGTCTTTGTGGAAACGGCAATATTTATTCTTATTGCGCTTGTTGGGGTCTCCCTTCATCTTTTTTGGCCACTTCAAGGATGGATCGTCTTTGATCTGCATGAGCACTTGGTCAAGTGGAACATTTAGAGGCGTGTAATGCTGACTTCTTCCTAAAGACAAAACTGGCTTTCTGTTGTCTTGATCCATTTTATCCCCAGTGCGAGCCTTCTTTGGGCGAGGAGCTTGTTCCAGATGATGGGGGATATCTCCCTCCTTTCTTTCGGCTCTCTTTCTCTTCTTGGCTATGATTGCATCTTCTGCATTCATGAAGTTTTGGGCAGAATGGACGAGTTCAGCCATGGTCTAAGGCTCTTGTTCATAGAGCTTATGGATGAATAAATCGGAATTGACCCCGTTATGGAAGGCTGCCAGCAGCAATTTATCGTCCATCTCGTCCACTGTCAGGGCTTCTTTGTTGAAACGGGTAATGAAGGACCGCAAGCTTTCATTCTCCCCCTGCTCTATGGTTAATAAACTAGACGAGGAGCGCTTATGTCTCTGTTCTCCATTGAAATTATTGACAAACAGTTTACTCAATTCTTCAAATGAACTTCCAGAATTTGGAAGTATCTTACTGAACCATACTCGCGCCGGTTCTTTAAGTGTAGTTGGAAAAGCCCTACACATGATTTCATCCGGAACTCCCTGGAGATGCATTTTAGTTTTGAAGGTTACGATGTGATCGCATGGGTCACGCATCCCGTTATACGAGTCTAAGGAAGGCATTTTGAACTTTGCGGGCAGGGGATGACTGTTGATAGAAGCCGTGAAAGGGGATTCTGTCCAGTGAACCAAATCTTCCACGGGATTCGCCCTTCTCATGTTCTCTTTCATTTCATCCATGGCTTTACGCATCTGGTCCATTTCCCTTTCCAAGTGTGGCACCCGTCGTAAAGCGGTACCCTTCGACTGGCCTTCAAACTCGGCATTCTCCCTGGCGTCTTGACTCTGGGCTTGTCCTTCCTCGAACCTTTCTTGATGCTGCCTCCGCAAGTGAACCTCCCTAGTTAACTCTTGATTCTGACAGGTTAACTCTGCCATGGCGACTGCCATGGATTGTATATGTTGGATTGCAAGCTGTTAGGCGACTGGCGCTAACTGTTGATCACAGTTGGGATTGCTAGAAGCATCCTTGCTTTCTTGGTGGCCTAGGCTAGTAGCCCTCGACCTTGTCCGAGCCATACAGCCTTTTGTCAGCGGAAAAGAATTACAAAGTACAACCTTACACAATTACTTTTCCCACAGACGGTGCCAATTGATGATGCGTGACAAAATTAGTAGGCTGGATGCTTCGGATTACGATGGCGAAAAGATAATCTGGAAAGAATCTTGAAGAGATGAACAAACTATTAGAGGTGACTGGGGTAGACCAGCCAAAACCCCTCCGATGATGAAGTCAGTGTCTCTTTTAACTTTTAGAATTCCAAAATACTTGGAAGAAATCTCTCATACCTTTTCCTTGGTGATAGTTGTTTATATAGTGCATGCTATAAGCAGTTACTTGATAACTTCTCCTATGTTGGAGGAGGTTGAAAGGTTCGGAGGTAACTTCCATAACTACTATGGAAGTTACATTATTTGGTCATATGTTCTATAACTGTCATCGAAGGTGGTTTCGTGGCAATGTCCTTGATTTCGCGTGTGCGTTCTGGAATAGGTGTATTAACCTCGTCCAGGGATCGTATGTGGTAACTACGTCTGAAGTCCTTATAGATCGTCCTAGAGTCATAACGGATGGACGACCCTGTCATGGACGAGGTTCATGGGCTGTCATCTTTGTTTCTTCTTTGGACGACCTCTACGGTCTTTGGACGACCTCTACGGACGAGCTTGGAGTTGGTTTATTTTAGGACACTATCACTAGCCAAGTTTTTAGAGTTCTGAATGCTGCGTGTGTGAATCTTTTTGTGAGATCTAGAGGTGTTTGCCTTCACATACACTTAGGGTTTCTAAACTCAAGATTGATGTTAAGAGCTTGGTGATCGTTCAGTTGCAGATTCAAGAACTTCAAGATATACAAGCAGGAGTGCTTGTGCTTTGCTGTGAATTCAAGAAAGAAGTAGTCCGTGGACTCGGAGCTGTCACATGGTCATGGTAGTAAGTTTTCTACTCGAGGTAGCAATAGGATGTTAGTGGTCTAAGTCGCTATTATGTAAACTTCAATTCTTTCATAGTGAATTCTATTTTACCTTGAGGATAGCTAGGTTAAGTCCTCCTTAGGTTTTTTACTGGTTTGGTTTTCTTGGGTTATCATATCATGTGTTCTTTATTTTTCGCACTTTGCATGATATGATATATTTGTGTTAACTTAGAATTGCTTAATTAACCTAAGTTAATCACTTGGCTAAATATCTAGGTCAATCTGTTTGGGTTTAAGGGGTCTAAACTTCTTACAAGTGGTCTAAACTTCTTACAAGTGGTATCAGAGTGGGTAGCTTTTTTGTGTAGATCCTTTGATCTAAAAGCTGATCCTTGACCCCGGTTGTCATGGAACACGGACACTGTCTTGTTATTCCACCTCATTTTGATGGAAATAATTATGCTTATTGGAAAGTAAGGATGAAAGCATTCCTGAAATCTATTGATGAGAGAGTCTTTAACTCTGTTGAATACAGATGGGAGAAGCCCACTACTCCTGTGAGTGAATGGCAAACTTCTCAAAAAGAGGTAGCCACTTTTAATAGCAAAGCTATGAATGCTATTTTTAATGATGTTTCTATGGAGGAATTTAAGAGAATCTCTAATGTTGAGGTTGCTCATATTGCTTGGAATTTCCTCCAGACTGTGCATGAAGGCACAAAGGCAGTTAAAATTAATAAGTTGCAGCAATTGACTACTAGATTTTAAAGCATTAGAATGATTGATGATGAATATTTTGATGAATTCTATGCTAAACTTAATGATATTGTTAATTCTGTATATAATTTAGGTGAAATCTATAATCAACATAAAATTGTTAGGAAGATTCTTAGATCTTTAATTGAGGATTTTAGACCCAAGGTGACTGCCATCACTGAAAGCAAGGATGTGGACTCCATCCCCGTTGATGAACTTGTAGGATCTCTCCAGTCCTATGAGTTGGACCTACCTAAGATTAATAAATCCAAATCAATGGCTCTTAAGTCTGTTGATGATGTTGATGCTAGTGGATTTGATGATGAGCTCTCTGCTACAGAGATTGCCTATCTTGCCAAGAACTTTAGAAATTTTCTTAGGAACAATAATAGAAGGGCAAGAGGTAAGAACACTACTGAACCTAGAAATTTTAGGAGGAATGATCCCATTAAGGTCAATAACACTGAAAAACCTAAAAAGAAAGTTGGTCAACCTTCTAATAATTCTATGGGACAACAATGTTTTGGATGTCAAGGTTATGGTCATGTGAAATCTGAATGTCCTACATACTTGAGGTCTAAGGGTAAGGCTATGGCTGTAACTCTTAGTGATGATTAAGTTTTTGACAATGAATCTGGCAGTGATGAGGATGAAACTTCATTCCTTTCACTGCTACTGCTGTAGTCAATGAAAGCGTGTCTGCTGAAGAGAACCCTTCTGATGGAGAGCTCTCTGAAGATGCAGATTTACAAGAAGCCTATAATAAGCTTTGCAAGGTTGCTGCAAAGGATGCTATGAATGTTGATCTTGGCTTAAAGAAAATTGCATCTCTTGAACTTGATAAGAAAAATTTGCTTGTGAAACTGTTTGATGCTAATGAAATTTTGAATAATGTGAAAACTGAGAATATGCTTTTACTTGATAAAGTTAAAAATTTGGAACTTGAATTGTCTGTTGCTAGAGAACAAACTAATAGCTCTGCAAGCTCCAAACTTGATCACATGCTAAGTATTCAAAAGTCTCCATCTGACAAGCTGGCTTAGGTTTTGTGAAAAGCATCTCTGTTTCTGAACTTCATTCCACGAGCATTGTTCCTTCTACTGAACTCCCTAAGAATGAGGTTGTTAAACTCTCTGTGAGTGAAGCTGCTAAATCTGTAGAGGTTACACCTCCTAGGAAGATTAGGGTAGATCTTCATGAGTCTAAATTTAAGGCTTCTAATTCTTCTAAAGGCAAGTTGCATGATAAGCCTGTATGGGTGTGTCATTTTTGTGGAAAGTCTGGGCACATTCGTCTAAACTGTTTCAAGTTGCAAGCTGCTACGCGAGCAAATAAACCAAAAGTACATGTGCCTCAAGCACAAGATCCTATGGTACATATTGGTGAATTGGTAAATGCATTAAACCTTTATTCCAATCCTAGAGTTGCTTAGAATTCTAATGTGAATAATAACTTCAATGCAAAAGTTGCATCTAAAAGGTTTTGGATGCAAAAGGCTCGATCTAATTGAGTCTATCTGACATGGTCCTTGTTCTTCATTGCTTTATCTCTTGTGACCATTTTTTTTCTAGGATTTGCATTGCATAACATTCATGCATTTCATTCTAGGTTGTTTTTATATTTTTTATATAAAAAAAAGGTAACAAGAAAGGGTTTTGGCAAAATGTGTTTTTGCAGTATTTTTCTTAAATTTAAAATCAAGGTTGGTCAATCTATTTTTACATAACATGTTTATGTACCTTGTTTAGCTTGGATGAGCTTACTTTTTGCACGTTACTAGTTTGTGCTTTGTAGTGCATGTTGTGTGGGAAGATGTTTATAGTTTTTGATCACATGATCTTGATCTTGATCTTGATCTTGAAGTCACATGCCTTTGATTGTCGAACTTGGACTTATTGAGAAAGACATAAATAACCATCTCACCACTATTCACTAGCCAATTATGAATACCTTAGTGCATATCATAAGATTTTGTGCTCGAGAAAGTGTAGCACATGCACAAAAAGAAAATAAGGTGTAACCTCAATTAAAATGTTAAAATTGGTGTGTACATTATTGGGTTATAATAATTTCACAATTCAAATAAAATTGGTGTGTACATTATCCCGGCTATTTTAATAAGTTTCTGATCAATTGAAATTGGTGTGTATATTATGAGGCAAATCAAGAAACTTACATGATTGCAAGCTTTTATTCTAGGAGATGTGAAAGTTATATGATGTAACTCTTTAGGTGTTAGTCTCTTTCAAATTTATGTGATAAATTTTGCAGAAATTGTGATTGATTTCTATTCACATATCACCTAATATGTTTCTCAAGCTTTTGCTAGTTGCACACACTGCACAAGTTACTCTTTGCTAAACTTTGTACATGTTACTGTGTGAGTTTTTAGTCTGACCAACCAAGTTTGATAATTTCTTGAAATTGATGCAAAACATGTTTTTTGTTTGAGAATTTGAGGAGAATTGAGTGAAAATCTTATTTTTGGAAAACTGGGATCAATACAAGTGTTTTTGAAAAGCATTTCATCCCATACTCATGCATTTTGTTTATAAAATTTAATGTTTTGAGGAGTTTCTGCACAGAAATTGCTTTGTTTTTCAAAAAATTATTTTTTCCAGAATTTCGATCGATTAAACCTGTTTTTCGACCGATCGAAATTGAGTTTAAATCCTTGGTGAGCTTCTGTCTGTTTCGATTGATGCTCAATTGGTAGTAGATCAATCGAAGTATTTTTAACTGATTGAATCTAATTTTTGATCAATCAAAAATCGGGATGAGAGTTTTTTAAAAATATTTTTTCTTCACGTGTTCTTCACTTTTCAAAAAGTTTTCAAATAGTTTTTTCTCTCTCTCCAGCCGGTCAAGGCTCCAACAAGGATTTTTGTCGTTTTCCTCCGAATCTTTTGCATAGTTTCTCTCCTCTAGGGCCGGTAAGACCATTTTACCCTTCCTTTTGCAGTTATTTTCATTTTTCATACATTAAATCATGCATTTTTTGGGTTATTTTTGGCATTTTTCTTTTTGGGATTGTTGATGTTTTTGGCCGTTTTTTTTTTTCACAATAAATCATTGGGTTTTTGTTGGGACACCATATACAAGTGATCTATGTGGTTTAATTCTATTAATTTGATGATTTGTGCAAAATTGAAAATTCTAGGGTTTGAAATTGCCAAATTTAGGGTTTTTATTCAAATTGATGTAAATTGATGAAATTGACTTGTTAGATTGACTTATTTGATCATTATATTGTGTTTTCTAACTTGTGTAATGATCAATTTCTCAATTTGTTGGGTTTTGTGAAAATGGGTTTTTCAAATTTGGGGATTTTTGATATAAAATTCTTGCTCAAGCCAATTTTATAAATTTGGATCATATTTGAACTATTTTTTCATTGCATTAGACCATGCATCATTTAATTCTTCTCTCATGCATCATATAGAATTGTTATTTTTATATTTTTTTTGTGCTAACTTGTAGTCTGCCCTTGGTTTTCTCTTTTTGTCTTTTTCTTTTTGTGTCTTTCTATTTGGTCTGTAGAATCATGCCTAGAAAAACTAGAGCTCATAGGACTGCTTCTTCTTCACCATCTTTCGATAATGATAGATTCTTAAGTGAGAAACATCAAGAGACATATGAGACACTTAACCTTAGGAGAAACATTTGGGGTGAGCGTAGGGTTTTACTAGATGAGTTAGATGATGAGGTTAGGTGTAACTTTGAGCGTCAGGGTTGGTTACCTTTGCTAGACATAGATCATCCGCCTCCGGCTACCCTGATCAGAGATTTCTACTCGAACCTCTCTATCCACATCTATGATTCCAACACTTTAGTAAAGAGTTGGATACGAGGTGTAGAGTATCACATTACTCTTTCAGTAGTGTCTGATGCTCTTGGGGTACCCGTGGTTTCTCATCCTGTCTATCCTTATGATGAGTCTCCTCCCCTTGATGACATTATGTCATACATCACTGGTTCTTCTATCCAGTGGGGTTCTGATCCTTGGATCACGTCTGCTGAGCTTTCTGAGTTACACTATCTTTTCTTTAGGATTGTCTGTCATTCCTTGTGGCTTATCTCTCATCTACACACTATCCCTATTGAGCGATGTGTGTTTCTTTATACTCTTGTTACGGATGCTCCTATCAGTTTTCCTCATCTTTTTCTTCGTTCTTTAAACGAGGGGCATAGGAGTAGTTCTACTGCACATGCTTTATTCTTACCCGTTTTTATTCATAGGATTCTTCTCCATTTAGGGTTAAGTGATTTCCCCTTTTCTGAGCCTGTTCATATCGTTGCTCCCATAGGTGCCACCTTTCTTAGGCAAAGGGCTACTCAGCTTTGAGCTAACTTTAAGCGTCCTAGGGTTGAGCCTTCCGGTTTCACTCCTCCTTCTTCCTCTTATGCAGGTGCTCCTACGGCAGAGACGTCTGTTGATCTGACTGCTGCTGCTGCTGCTGTTCCTCCACTTCACCTACAGATGATTCGGACATTCGTCGGATGTTGGACATTGTCATGACCATCCAAGCAGCTCATGGTCAGCTTCTGGTGGATATGCTTGATGAGATTCGAGTGTTGGGAGTAGATTTGGAGAGTCTTCGACGTTCTCCTGCGCCACCTCTTTTTGGTGATGAGTGAGTGTCCTTTGGCAATTCGTCACAAAAAGGGTGAGTACATTGTAGTTTCTTTGTAGTAGAGGAGTTTTTGTCTTAGGGGGAGATTTTAGATTGTATCTAGGTGCTTTATTGTGTATTTATCTTTTTGGCTCATGATAGGGGGAGATATATTGGATACATTTATTGTATATATTTCTTGTTTCACACTGTGCTTCATTGCTTATTGATTTATATTTATGAGGTTATTCATGATATATGTCTTTATTTTGTGCTATGTGAAATCAAGAAGTTACTTTCAATGTTACTTGCAATATTACTTGTATTTTCCACACATGTGTTTATGTGTTTGTTAAGTGTTACAAGAATATACAGGTTGATTTAGTCGTGCTGATGTCTACACTTGCAACTGATAGATAGTAGTTAGGTTGAACTAGTTTAGTTGGGCTATTGTTTTGTAATGGGCTGTTTATTCTTGTAAACTTTAAGCATTTTGTTAAGTTTATGTTTTGTCACGGATTGCCAAAGGGGGAGTTTGTTAAGTTCTAAGGAATTAGGAACTAATGTATTAGAATTTCATTTTGTAAGGTTGGCAAATCATGATCAAAACCTTTTTAGTCTTGTTTATACTTGCTCAAAGTATGTGGTTTTGTGTAAAGTTGGAATCGAGTTATTGCAGAAGTCACTGTGCAAATCTGCCTGGCTCGATCGATTGAGAATTAGACTTGACTAATCAAAAATCGTGCAGATATTTTTTCTACAAAATTTCCAACTCAGCCTAAGCCCGTTTGATGCGTAGGGTTTTATGTTTTGCCCTAAGTATAAAAGGGAAAACCCTTGCCACATTTTTAGAGTTCTGAATACTGTGTGTGTGAATCTTTTTGTGAGATCTAGAGGTGTTTGCCTTCACATACACTTAGGATTTCCAAACTCTAGATTGATGTCAAGAGCTTGGTGATTGTTCATTTGCAGATTCAAGAACTTCAAGATATACAAGCAGGAACGCTTGTGCTTTGCTGTGAATTCAAGAAAAAAGTAGGCCGTGGACTCGAAGCTGTCACGTGGTCGTGGTAGTAAGTTTCTTACTCGAGGTAGCAATAGGATGTTAGTGGTCTAAGTCGCTATTTTGTAAACTTTAATTCTTTCATAGTAAATTCTGTTTTACCTTGAGGATAGCTAAGTTAAATCCTCCCCAAGTTTTTTACCGGTTTGGTTTTCTTGGGTTATCATATCGTGTATTCTTTATTTTCTGTACTTTGCTTGATGATATGGTCATGCCCCGAACCCAAGTATAAAGATAGGCACATGACAACTGCCGCACACTTATAAAGTAAGCACTTACAAGTGTGCAAGGCCTTTTCAACAGCTAAAATTTATCCTCAAAAATTTTAGTCAAATAAATCTAAAATACCTCAACAATTTCTTAATGAATAGATCTCCAATAATTTAATAGGAATAAAATCCAAACCTCATTTACATAATATCACTTGGCCAAAAAAAAAATATATATATATATATATATATATATATATAAAACTATTAGAAGATCATTGAATCCCAAGAATCACTAAGTTTCTTTTTCTGCTCCTAACACAACATCAAAACTCCCAAAACTTGTTATTCTTCACAATTTGAAACTGGAGGGGAAAAAGAATATAAGTAATCAAAATCCTAATAAGTTCTATCAAGCATAGATCTGTGAAGGAAAAGAAGTAATATGTGTTTTTTTTTTTTTTTTTTCAAGTTATAATATACTGTGTGTTTTCAAAATAACTGAGGCAATTTCATAGTCTTAAAATAATAAGTTGCAAATAGATCACATACTTTAATCTGACAAATATATCATTGATGGTTTAGAAAATAGTCAGTTTTCCATATATCAAAGCTATAACTTTACAATAGGTTCCAAAAACACATAAGCAGTTTTAGTGACTCAAAATAGTTTAAATACTCAAACATTTCCAAATCACATATGTAGTTTTAAGGACTCAAAATAGTTCAAATATTCAAACGTAATTCATATTCTTAACAATCTTATGACTATGGTCACGCTATATCCCCGTGACTGGGCATCAGAGTACCAATGAATAACCCCCATTGGCTGGGTATCAGTGTACCAACGAATAACCCCCATTGGTTTGAGTATCAGAGTACCAATGAATAATCCCAATTGGCTGGGTATCAGTGTACCAACGAATAACCCCCATTGGTTTGGGTATCAGAGTCCAATGAATAACCCTGATACCAATGAATAACCCCCATTGGCTGGGTATCAGAATACTAATGAATAACCCCCATTGGCTGGGTATCAAAATAAATTCATAATCAGATTGTCCATAATCATATGTATAAAATCATAGTTTCTAACAAAAAATATATCATATTCAATACATATATATAATCAAATATTCAATATTCAAATCTATTTGTGATATTTCTATAATTCTTTACTTTAAATCAATATAGCTAAGAAACAATTAAATAAAGTAAACCTTATATTCAATGCACATGTATATTTGTGAAATTTCTTTATTCTTTACTTTGAATCAGTACAGCTAAAAACAATTAAATAAACTACATCACATATTCAGTAATCAGATATATTTAGGATAATTCTTTACTTGAATTCAATAATACAATAGAAATAAAATTGTAACAATTATAAACAATTTTCAGTAATTAAAATACGTAAAATAAAACCAATTAGGATAAGGTTACTTACCTTCAAAAGCTATTCCAAAAGGAACTTTTACCTAACACTTCCCCTAAAATCCTTAGATATCACCTAGAACAATTTTCAAATATTTTTACTCAATAATCAAATAATTTAAGGGCCTATAATGATACCAACCAATAGGAAGAATACTAAAATATCCAATAATTTCTCTTCATTATCTCAAAATAAAAATCCATGTATTCAATATATATATATATATATATATTCTATGCTGCCAATAACAAAACTTAGGATGCATATAATCATTTAGGGTCAAATGCAATGCCTAGACCATCTTTTATAGTTCTACACGTGTTCCTTTTTCTTTTTCTTTTTTTCCTGCCACTGCTGCCTTTAGTTTTCTTTTGGCATGAGGACAAAACACACAAACCAAGCTCTGCCACAAGCTTTTATTGAAACACTATTCTTCCTCTACCAAATCAATTAACAAAAATAATAACTCATAAAAAAGTTGGTCTTCCTTCTTTTTGTCCAACATTTTTTTTTAACTCCATCAATCCGGTACTACTCCTTTAAGAAAAATTATGCAGAAGGGACCCATACGGCCATGTCTAAAGAAAGTCTCACTGTTGGCCAAAGTCGTCACATTAAAAAAAATACTTTAATTCTAAATAAAGCTTAGATTTGATAAGAAAGAGATTCTTAGGCTCTTACCTCAAGAGTATAGTCAATCCTTTTCTGTTTCAATCCTTCGAGTAGTCTCCTCTCTCAAAATATCTCTCTATATATGTTGACTTAATTTGCTTATATATATAGCTAGGGTTTCAACCTTATTTTTTTAAAAGCCCTTATAATTATAAATTATTAAATTGACCCCACAAAAGATTTACTTAAATACCCTTCCTTTTAATACTTTTTTTTTTCGGAGTATTACAGATATATTTGTGTTAACCTAGAATTGCTTAATTTACGTAAGTTAATCACTTAGCCAAATATCTAGGTTAATCTATTTGGGTTTAAGGGGTTTAAACTTCTTACAAGTACCAATTGTAAACACAAAATCTCAAGTTTGGAAATCAAACAATCGAAATAGTTTCACAAATGTATTTTTATATTAATGAATTTGTAGGTACAATTCTCTATATTTATATTCTCATTTAATATAATGATCCTCTAATTCAATCTCCTTGGAAAAATCATCAATTCAATAATTGTGTTGATGTAGTTTTGATTCAAACACAAGATGTCCTCACTTTGATTGAAAAATGGATTGAAATAGCGTTGGAATGAAATTGTGATGAATCTTATGAGCTTGATAGAAATTCTTCGTTCTTCGTGTTCTTCTTGCTTTTCGTGTGTTCTTTAAATATTTTTTGTCTTCAAAGATTTATAATGGAAGTTCTTTGGGGTTTTAAAAGCTTGAATATGAAGAGCTTCACTAATTTGTAGCCTCTTGGTGTTTGTGGAGTTTTTTTTATAACTTGATTCCAATGAATTTTGAGATCTAGAAGGATGACTTGAATGATTTTGCTATGCACACTACAAGAAAATCGAGCTATTGTGGTGGATGCGAAAATTGCTGCTATATGTCACCCATTGCGTCGCGTTTTTGGCCTGACGCTATACATGAGTTCTATTGCGGCTTTTTTTCTGACTACCGCTATAGGTAGGGTTTTTTGCGGCATCCTATAGCAGCAGGACATAAAATTGCTACAATAGACATGTTTTAGCGGCAGTAAATGAGATATAGCGACGCTCCGAAAACCCCGCCTCAATAAATATATCATTTTGAGCAGATGTTATGCAAGATGTAGCGGTGTTTTGTATGACCGCCGCAATAGGGATCCTTTTTACGGCGTCTTTTCTTAGTTATAGCGGCAGGTTGGACCGTTGCAATAGACCTTTAAATTTCCTAGCCCCAAAATTTCCCTTTGTTTTTTTCGCCCTCCCATATAAAGATCAAATGGTAAATTACACCCGATTGGCATGAAAATTGGCATGCATGTTAAGAACATATAGAACATGTAATCTAATGGTTGTATTTTCAAAATATGAATTCAAAAATAAATTATTGGTTGGTGTAACATTTTTTAGAGTTATATCAAGTGTAACTTGAACCCAACCATATATTTTTTAATTCAATGTGAATTTTGAAAAATCTACCGTTAGGTTACATTATCTTCATATATTTTTCATGCTTACAAAATTTCAAGGTGACCAAAGATTAATAGCCATGTTATCAATCAATTGTTTAAATTCAAGTTTTTGTAGTTTAAAATAACACATAAAAGATGAGTTTAAAGATCAAATTGTAAATTACACCCGATTGGCACGAAAACTGGCATGCACGTTAAGAACATACATGTGATCTAGCGGTTGGATTTTCAAAATATGAATTCAATAATAAGTTATTGGTTAGTGTAACATTTTTTAGAGTTACATCAGGTGTAACTTGAACCCAACTCTATATTTCTTAATTCAATGTGAATTTTGACAAATCTACCGTTAGCTTACATTATCTTCATAGATATTTCATGCTTACAAAATTTCAAGGTGATCAAAGATTAATAGACATGTCATCAATCAATTGTTTAAATTCAAATTTTTATAGTTTAAAATAACGCATAAAAGATAAGTTTAAAGATCAAATGGTGAATTACATTCGATTGGTATGAAAACTGGCATGCCTGTTAAGAACATATAGAAAATGTGATCCAACGGTTGGAGTTTCGAAATATAAATACACCAATAGGTTATTGGTTGGTGTAACATTTTTTAAAGTTACATCAAGTGTAACTCGAACCCAACCATATATTTCTTAATTCGATGTGAGTTTGGACAAATCTACCGTTAGATCACATTATCTTCATATATTTTTCATGCTTACAAAATTTCAACGTGATCAAAGATTAATAGCCATGTCATCAATCAATTGTTTAAATTCAAGTTTTTGCAGCTTAGAATAATGCATAAAAGATGAGTTTAAATTACATCCGATTGGCATGAAAATTGACATCTATGTTAAGAACATATAGAAAATGGGATCCAACGGTTATATTTTTAAAATATGAATTCAACAATAAGTTACTAGTTGGTGTAACATTTTTTAGAGTTATATCAAGTGTAACTTGAACCCAACCCTATTTTTCTTAATTCGATGTGAATTTTGATAAATCTATCGTTAGATTATATTATCTTCATATATTTTTCATGCTTACAAAATTAAAAGGTGATAAAAAATTAACAGTCATGTCATCAATCAATTGTTTAAATTCAAGTTTTTGTAGTTTAAAATAATGAATAAAAGATGAGTTTAAATTACATCCAATTGGCATGAAAATTGACATACATGTTAAGAACATATAGAAAATGTAATCCAACGGTTGGATTTTCAAAATAGGAATTCAATAATAAGTTATTGGTCAGTGTAACATTTTTTAGAGTTACATTAGGTGTAACTTGAACCCAACCTTATATTTCTTAATTTGATGTGAATTTTGACAAATCTACCATTAGATTACATTATCTTCATATATTTTTCATGCTTACAAAATTTCAAGGTGATTAAAGATTAATAGCCATGTCATCAATTAATTGTTTAAATTCAAGTTTTTGCAGTTTAGAATAATGCATAAAAGATGAGTTTAAATTACATCCGATTGGCATGAAAATTGACATCCATGTTTAGAACATATAGAACATGTGATCCAACGGTTACATTTCTAAAATATGAATTCAACAATAAGTTACTAGTTGGTGTAACATTTTTTAGAGTTACATTAAGTGGAACTTGAACCCAACCCTATATTTCTTAATTTGATGTGAATTTTGACAAATCTATCGTTTGATTACATTATCTTCATATATTTTTCATGCTTACAAAATTTCAAGGTGATAAAAAATTAATAGTCATTTTATCAATTAATTGTTTAAATTCAAGTTTTTGTAGTTTAGAATAATGAATAAAAGATGAGTTTAAATTACATCCGATTGGATTGAAAATTGACATGCATGTTAAGAACATATAGAAAATGTAATCCAACGGTTGGATTTTCAAAATAGGAATTCAATAATAAGTTATTGGTCGGTGTAACATTTATTTAGAGTTACATCAAGTGTAACTTAAACCCAACTCTATATGTCTTAATTCAATGTGAATTTTGACAAATCTACCATTAAATTACATTATCTTCATATATTTTTCATGCTTACAAAATTTCAAGGTGATTAAAGATTAATAGCCATGTCATCAATCAATTGTTTAAATTCAAGTTTTTGTAGTTTAAAATAACGCATAAAAGATGAGTTTAAAGATCAAATGGTAAATTACATCCGTTTGGCATGAAAATTGGCATGCATGTTAAGAACATATAGAAAATGTGATCCAACGGTTGGATTTTTAAAATATGAATTCAACAATAAGTTATTGGTTGGTGTAACATTTTTTAGAGTTACATCAAGTGTAACTTAAACCCAACCCTATATTTCTTAATTCGATGTGAATTTTTACAAATCTACCATTAGATTACATTATATTCATATATTTTTCATGCTTACAAAATTTAAGGTGATCAAAGATTAATAGCCATGTCATCAATTAATTGTTTAAATTCAAGCTTTTATGGTTTAAAATAACTCATAAAAGATGAGTTTAAAGATCAAATGGTAAATTATATCCGATTGGCATAAAAATTGGCATGCATGTTAAGAACATATAGTAAATGTTATCCATTGGTTGTATTTTGAAAATATGAATTCAACAATAAGTTATTGGTTGGTGTAACATTTTTTAGAGTTACATCAAATGTAACTTGAACCTAACCCTATATTTCTTAATTCGATGTGAATTTTGACAAATCTACCGTTAGATTACATTATCTTTGTATATTTTTTAGGCTTACAAAATTTCAAGGTGATCAAAGATTAATAGCCATATCATCAATCAATTGTTTAAATTTAAGCTTTTATGGTTCAAAATAACGCATAAAAGATGGGTTTAAAGATCAAATGATAAATTACATCCAATTGGCATGAAATTGCCATGCATGTTAAGAACATATAGAACATGTAATCCAACGGTTAGATTTTCAAAATATGAATTCAATAATAAGTTATTGATTGGTGTAACATTCAATAATAAGTTATTGGCTACGCCTTTCTCTAAATCTAACCGATTGATTGTGACCATAATTTACTAGAATTAACCTTTCATTACACTCTTCAAATCCAACGGTTAATTTCAAACGAAAATTGGATTAGTCAATTTTTGTTTCTTTTTGCATCTGCTTAGCAACCAAACACCAAAACCCATTGAGAACAAAACCTAGGAAACACCAAAACACCAAAACATCTCAAATCCAAAACACCAAAATCCATTGAAACCAAAATCAAGCAATCAACAAACCCACCCCACAACTCACCACCTAATTGACTACCACTTCCACAACCACGACTCACCATCGAACCTAACTGACCACCACTTCCACAACCACTAACCATCACCACCATATAGGGACGAAGTAGAAAGAGAGAGACCCACTAAAAGAGAGACATTGATTTGAGCGAAAGAGAGAGTGATTGTGAGAATGTCTTAGAAGAGTTGGAGAACCGGTTTGAAAAGGTGGTTTTGGGGTTGAAGTTGATTGTGTGAAAAAATGCTTGATAAAATGTTATTTTCATTAGTTGTTATTGATCTAAGAATACGAGTTATATTTTGGAAATAACACAAAGAAGATAAATATGTTCTTCCAAAAAATTAATAATAATGAAAGGAATAAAAAAATTTAGAAATTCAAAAAAAAAATTTATATGATTTTTTATTTATTAAATGCTGACTTGGAATTTTTAATATGCTAAATACAATTTTTTTTTAATTTTTTTAATTGTCATGTCAGCATTTAGTGTGTAAACAGTGCACTCCATTTATCACATAAGCAATTTCCGTTTATGAGATGATTATAAGGACCAAATTAGAAGGCATTTTTCATTTTAGGACTAAAATCGATAAAATAGAAAAGTAAGGACCAAAATAAAAATGACCTCAAAATATAGGGACAAAAAATGCATTTATGCCTTCTTCTTCTTTTTTTTTTTCAATCTTTCCCACGCCTAACTATTTTTTTTCACTCTTTCCTCCCAATTGTCTTTTCCCTTTCTGCAAAATATTTCCCCAAATTTTTTTTCCCACTTACATCTTTCATTTCCCACACAAAAGTTTCACGGACTGAACTGTTGATTAATTACAATGATCTCTTAGAAGATGAGGAAGAAGATAATCAGATGAATCCTCATTGGATATCACAAATGTTTGAATATGGCTTTGTCAGGCTTATAAGGTTAACCAACCATAACCAAATTAGCCAACTCCCCGCCATCATCAGAAACACAGTTACTAGGGTCTCAAGCCCATATGTTACTATCAGATGTTGGAGTACCCTCCCAGAATGGGAAATGAATCATTGGGCAACTGTCCAGCCATCAAAGCATCTAGTCACTAGCAGTTCTAGTGACCATGAAGTTTATCAACCATCATCCTCTGAACCGTCCAGAAATAATAGCTCTTCTAGTGAACTCATAATTAATCTAGCCTGTAAAGATAATTGTTGTAAAAACAAGAGTCTTTCTACTTTCTGTAAAAATAATTCTATTGTTAATCTCATGGAACAAATTGAGGACCCTATCATCAAAGCCCAAAAGCTTGTCCAGTTCAACAAAACTAAATTCTAGTCTAAACCTAAGGACAGAATCCTTAGACAAGACTTAGATATATCCAATGTTCAAGGAGGAATCCTTATCAATCCTAAATACCATGGAACCAGTCCATGGTATTTAACCATTATTCCCTCCAAAAAGAATCAGGCAAAGAAACCAGCTCCTATTTCTCATCCAGTAAACAAAGCATGCATATTGCATAAAAATATTTCCTGCATTTCAACCCCTGATTTTAAAGAAAACATTTTCTCAAACAAGAATGTAACAAGAAATTATCTTACTTGTTCAGAAAACCCAAAACAGGAAACCCGGGGAAAAATGGCAGAAAACAGAGATAAAGGAAAAGCTCCTATCCAGGACTATTCCCAGGCAGTCTAAACCTTACCCCCCTTTTGGTATCAGAGCCAAGTTGGCCGATTAGTTTGTAAGTTACATTTGTTTTAAGAAAATCAAAGTTTGGCCGGTTATACAGCCTCAGTTTTATCAAAGTTATTTTCAGTATTTGCATACATAGTTTTCATGGCATTATTTTCTCATTATATTCCTATTGTTCATTTCTGTTTTGTGATCTTCTTCTACTCACTTACCTGTTGATTTAGTTACTTGTCTTCTATTTATTCTTCATCCTGTTTATCTGTCTTAATTAACCCAATTATTATCCCAATCTTTTGTATCCCCATATGCTTGTGTTTAACCAGAACTCTGTTATAGGTGTGTATGGAAACGTAGGCCCCGATTTGTGCTTGTCACGATCTATTTTGTCAACGGTATCCAAGACTGTAGCCGTTCAGCCGGAGTGAGGCGTCGAGGAGTTGTGTCAGGATAGTGGTTTAATAGCAATTGTCGTGGTTCCCAAGTTAGACAAAAAGGGCAGTCCATCCCATACACATCCCAGTAGCATATCCATGGTTAGATCTTGTTTTGGAGATGGAGAAAATTAGGATTTAATTGTGTTAAATCTTTCAGATAGTCAAGATGATGAGTAAACTGTTTAGAAGTAACTCAACCTCCAGTTTAGTCAGTAGATCTACATCACTTCCAGAAATTCCACAAGAGTTAGGAATCATCCATAGTGAGGAATATGAAGTGTCAGACTTAGACCTTAAGTTAGGAGATTGGAACCTCCCTAAGGTACCTACCAAAGAGTTCTATAAATCTTCTTGGGGATTGAATACCTTCAAGACAGATTTTCACATCAGGACCATAGAGCAAGTTTATGGAATCAATAAGGAGTACGAGACTTGCTGCTTATTTAGTCCAACCCAGATCAAAGCTCACACAAAAAAAGGACACCATTTCATGCATATAGGTTTAGTCCAGATTGGAATCAAACCTCTCATCAGGTCAGGATTGAATAACTCGGTTCTGTTAGCCCTTAAAGATACTCGTCATATAAGGTTTAATGACAGTCTCTTAGGAACCATAGAAGCTAGTTTAACTAACGGACTAGTCCAATTCGACTGTTTTCCAAACTTCACAGTTCACCTTCATGACAAGAACGTCATGAAAGCCTTAACCTTGAACATCAAGACCCATGGAACCCTCATGACGCAGGGAACCAGCCAGATTGCACTTATATACATAGTGTATTATAAGTGTATCAAGACAAATATGAATGTTGGTGCTTTGGATAGAAAGAAAGTGGGAGAAACACTTCTTATTCAAACCAACATCCAAGCAAAAATCCAGATCCCGAGAACCCTTAGATGGGATGAGATTTCCTTTCCAGAAGAATGGAAACTTCACAATAAGAATTTCCCTCTCCAGGTCCAAAACCCAGATCAGGACTCAAAATTAGACTTAGTCCAGCAACTAGCAGATGGTTCTGTTAGACTTAGTTTCGACAAATCTAGATTTAGATCCCCTCTAGATGACTACAGGCCCAGATCCCCAATAGATCTTAGCCGATTCCCTAGTAGACAACCACCAATTCTCCTCAGAGATAGACCTGTTTCCTAAGCCAGCTCCTCTAGACCTCTAGCACCGTTCCCTAGATCTAGAAGAGACTTAGGACCAGAATTTCAAGGAGTCAAAACCAGATCTCAGATTAGTACGCCTTGTTATACAGCCAAACAAGATTCAGTTGTTGATCAAGAAGACAACAACAACCAAAAAGTAGGATCACCCTCAGGAACTGATATGGAGGACCCATATCGAGATAACATTGAAGATTATGAGCTCAAGGTTTTGAAAAAGGATTTCGAGCCAGATATGGTTTACCTAGGCAAAGAATTTGACTTAGAAGAGAATCGAGTCAAAAGAGAAACCTATAGAGCCAACCATACCAAAGATCAAAAGAAAGAAGTTTATAATGCATGGCAAGCATTCATGAAAGAGGTATCAGAAAATATCCCTTTCTTCGTTTATTTTGAGAATTATTTCAGGTGGCAAAAAGAGCCTAACAAGAACACCAAAGAAACCACCCAGCCTAGCCAACCCAAAACCTCTTCCCAGGTTAAAATCCTTAGTAAACAAGAAGAGTTGCTCCTAGATCTCATAGAACAAATCGAGGACCCAATAGTTAAAGCCCAGAGGCTCAGTGCATTTCATGCAACCTTAGTTAAGGAAACCAGTAAGTCTGAACCCAAGATTCGTGAACGAAAAGTAGATTTAGAAAAAATCTATGACAGGTTCTCCAGAGCAAAAAATGAAGTTACGGTCAATGACCTTCAGAAAGAAATCAAGGACACAAAATCTGAAGTTAGAACCCTCAAACAAGAAATGAGTATTCTTAGAGTCGACAATAGTCTCCTTGATAAGAGAGTCAAAACCCTAGAAGAACATTCTCATCAAGAAAATGAGATAGATCTACCATCCCAGAACCCTTCTAATGAAGATGACGAAACAATCAATCCAACAGTAGATATGGTTCAAAATGAACAACCCAGTAAAGAAAAGTTTTTAGAAACCATGAATAGGATTGATTTCCAAAAATGGCATTCCATAGTCAGAATTATGATTAAAGGATTTGAATTTGAAGCAGTTGCTCTCATAGATTCAGGTGCTGATCTCAATTGTATCCAAGAAGGAATCATCCCTTCTCGATACTTCAAGAAGACCAGAGAAAGACTGACATCTGCAAGTGGAGGACAAATGCAGATCCAGTTTAAAATCCCAAAAGCACATGTTTGCCAAGATGGTACATGTTTTAAAACCACATTTGTTCTGGTCAAAAACATGATAGATAAGGTCATTTTAGGAAATCCATTCATGTGTCTTCTGTATCCCTTTACTACGGATAGTGAAGGAATCACTACCTACCCCTGTGGCCAACCAGTTAAGTTTAGGTTTCTTAGAAGCCCAGAACCTAGAGATATTAGCATTCTCCAGGATATTTCTCTCTCAAGAAACTTAAATCTTATCAATGCCAAAAGCCAGCAGATCAAATATTTGGAAGAAGATCTAAGATACAAGAAAGTCGAAGAAAGACTAACTTCTAAAACCATCCAAAAAGAGATCAGAGAGTTTGGAGACAAACTTAAGAAGGAAGTTTGTTCTAATTTACCCACATCTTTTTGGTATAGAAAGAGACACGAGGTAGCTCTCCCCTATATTAAAGATTTTAATGAAAAAGATATCCCAACCAAAGCTCGGCCCATCCAAATGAACCAAGAACTTATGGATACTTGTAAAGTCGAGATTGAGGATCTTCTTAGAAAAGGAATTATTAGGAACTCTAGGTCACCATGGTCTTGTCCAGCCTTTTATGTCCAAAAAAATGCTGAGATTGAGAGAGGTATACCCAGATTGGTTATAAATTACAAGCCCCTTAACAAAGTCCTAGAATGGGTAAGGTACCCAATTCCTAATAAGAAAGACTTAGTCAATAGGCTTAGTAAAGCAGTAATTTTCAGTAAGTTTGACATGAAGAGTGGGTTTTGGCAGATACAAATCAGAGAGTCTGATAGGTACAAAACAACATTCACCACACCCTTTGGTCATTATGAATGGAACGTAATGCCCTTTGGTCTCAAGAACGCACCTTCAGAATTCCAGAATATTATAAATGAGATTTTTAATCCATTCTCCAATCATGCTATTGTCTACATCGATGATGTACTCATCTTTTCAGACTCCATTGAAAAACATTGGAAACACTTACGAGCTTTCCTCCAAGTCATCAAGTTTAATGCTCTTATTGTTTTAGCTCCCAAAATCAAGCTTTTCTAAACTAGTGTACGATTCTTAGGCTTTGATATAAGATATGGTGTCATCAAACCCATTAGTCGTGCTATTCAATTTGCAGACAAGTTTCCAGATGAAATCCTAGATAAAACCCAGCTTCAGAGATTTCTAGGATCTCTCAATTACATCTCAGACTTCTACCAAAATCTCAGGCAGTAATGCAAACCCCTTTTTGAAAGACTTCAAACCAACCCATCCCCTTGGACCCCTGCTCATACCCTATTTGTCCAGAACATCAAGAAATATGTTCAGACACTCCCTTGTTTAGGAATTCCCTCAGTCAATTCCTTCAAGATTGTCCAGACTGATGCCTCTGACATAGGTTATGGTGGCATTCTCCTCCGGAAAGTCAGTCCAAATTCTTCGGAATAGATAGTCTATTTCCATTCCGGAATCTGGAACTTTGCTCAGTTGAATTATAGTACTATTTAAAAAGAAATTTTATCTATAGTACTTTGTATTTCAAAATTTCAGAGTGATCTTTTGAATCAAAAGTTTTTAATAAGAATTGATTGTAAATCAGCAAAACATGTTTTGGAAAAAGATGTTCAAAATATTGCATCAAAACAAATTTTTGCCTGGTGGCAAGCTATTCTTTCAGTTTTTGACTTTGACATTGAATTCATAAAAGGAACTCAAAACTGCATCCCTGATTTCCTTACCCGTGAATTTTTGCAGAATCCAAACCAAGATGTCGGGAAAGAAACCCGTTCCCCCAAAGTTGCTTAACCAACAGACCTTAGGAAGTACTAGTCAGGCAAAGAACCCTGGCCAATTAGTACCAGCATCCTTAGCCTCAATTGCCAGTCGCTATGTTATGTCTTCCATTCCAAGACCTAACTATAAAAGACCAGTCCAACCCAGTTACAGCTTCGCCCTCGCCTCCCCAGCCCCTAAGCAAACCACCCTTTACACAGTCGATGATCCCTTTGGCCCATTACAATCCCAAAGACCATCCCAGCCATTATCCAGAAGAAATAGGTCACCCTATTTCAAAAAACCCTTCATTCAGCACATCTCTTATATTGAACCTTACATAGTTCATATAAAAGATCCTCTTGCCCTAGCTATGGAAGTTTTTCCAGAAGGATGGCATTTTCTCCCAAGACACCCGAAGAAAGACATCAAATATTATAGACAAATCCTCCTCGAGGAAGAGTCTGCCAGAGTTGAGAATATCATGAGCAAAGCGGACCCCTCAGTAGTCCTCTACCACAAGTTCATAATCACAGGTTTTATCAGCGGCAAGGAATGGGGGCAACATCCCTCTTTGCTAAAAACCCTCAAGGGACTCAAGTCCATCACAGGTTCAAATCTCCATTACAGTTATCACGACTACATGGATGCATTTGAAAAGGTTCTCTTCTATCAGAATAAGAACTTTGACCACTCTTGGTTCTTAATGTTTGACAAAAAGTTCTCCAGTTCCATACCAACATGGTTCCTTAAGTGGTGGGAAATGTTTGGATCAGTTCCCCAAATTCTTCCAGATTACCTCCAGGACACTCTAAGGTATTTCAGCTCAAGGTATAAACTCACTCCTCATAGTTCGCAGTTTCCATCCATTCTGCACATGACAGTCAAGTACAGGATTCACTGGATTAGTATGTGGAACTATGACATTAGTGGAAATTTATTAAACAGAGAATTCTCAGTTAAAAGAAATATAGTCTCAGTTAAATTCTCAAGTTTACAAGGATTTCCCCCTTCCAGTTCAAAGAAATATAGTCACAAGATCTCAGTCTAGTCTAGATTCCTCTCAGTTTGCGGGAAAATCTAGCATAGAATTAAAAGACCTTGCCCAGCAGTTACTTCTCCAGTCAGAAGAATTACAGTCTCAGGAGCAAAAGAAAGGCTCTCCCGCCTCATCCGAAGCCTCAGCAAACTTTGATCCAAATAATCCTCTGTTTCAGGATTCCCAGGATCCAAATGATGCTTACAGGTTAGGAGATGATAGAAGAAAGTTCTGGATAGCACTAGTCACTATTCAGAAATAGCATTTTAGACAAACTACTATTCATCTACAGCACAGTTACTGTTGATGAACAGGAACCAGCACCCAGCCGACACTAAAGACAAGGGACATAACACTATTCATGAACAGCAAAAAGTCACTATTCATGAACAGTACCCGACACAATCATCTAGAATTACTGTTGCTTTCGGTGGAAAAGAAATTCACCCTAATTAAAGCAATTTACCTTCCGGAATTTCAGCAATCTCCAGCAGGATCCGAGGCTCTCCTCTAGTCTATATAAGGCAGTCCTCCATTCTAGTCTAAAGCAAGTTTTGGTTAGAGACCCAATTTATTTCTCCCCACTTTCACTTGTAATCAAAATGGCAGTTTACATTTGTAATACCCCAGTCAGTCTTACACTTGTAACCAGATGGCCTCAGTCGACCTCCAGTTTGTAATAGAAATCAGATAACCCCAGTCGATATCTAACAGTTTCCGCTAGCCTTGTAACTTACCCCCCTTTTGGTATCAGAGCAGTTCTAGAACTTGACCATATAGAACATGAGAACTATGGAATGGAAGACTGCCTTATATAGACTGGAGGAGAGCCTCGGATCTTGCTGGAGATTGCTGAAATTTCGGAAGGTAAATTGCTTTAACTGGGGTGAATTTCTTTTCCACCGAAAGCAACAGTAATTCTGGATGATTGTGTCGGGTACTGTTCATTAATAGTGACTTTTTACTGTTCATGAATAGTGTTCTGTCCCTTGCCTTTAGTGTCGGCTGGGTGCTAGTTCCTGTTCATCAACAGTGACTGTGATGTAGATAAATAGTAGTTTGCTTAAAATGCTGTTTCGAAATAGTGACTGGTACTATTCAAATTTACCAATTTTCATTGTAAGCATCGTACCAGCTGTTATCATCTTCCTGTGGTTCCCGTGGGGGATCATTATCGCAAGCATGCTCGTGAAATGTGGTGAACTTTTCACAGAGACTGCAATAAATTAATGGTTCAAACTCTGGGTTCTTGCTAGGAGTTAAGAACTGTTTATGATCACAATGGGTGGTCCATGGAAGAAGAGGAATTGACTCATAGTATGGCCTGCCGGTGAAGACTGAAATTCTTCCTGTGGTGCCAACAAAATGGTAGTTCTTCCATAGTTCTTGGGTGACTTTTCTGATTTCATTGCTGAAGAAGTTCCTCCAACAACCTACGAGGGCTTTAGGATTCTGGTAGGAGAGGAATGTATTACCTTCAAACCAGGGTCCTTGGTGGGAATATCCTCCAATAAGGACTGTTTATGAGTGTTTTTGCTTCTTCTTTACACTCATTCCTGAAGTGTCCCATTTTCTCGCAATTAAAGCATTTTCTTGATGCTTTTGGGATTTTCCCATATTTGCCTGTGGGTTTGGATCTAGAAGGTTTTTCCTTTTTATAATAATCACCATCTTTGGGATTACTATAACCTTGCCTTCTGTAATATCTGGATTTAGCCTTTCTCCTGTATGGTTTCTCAGGGGATTCTGGCCTCCTATGTTTGGACTTTCTCTTAGAAGGGGCTATTAGAGGTAAGCCGTATTGTGTGGCACATTTTCATGCCTACACTTCTGATTGTACTAGAGATGTCACCATAGGTCAAATTATCATAATCAATTTCTCCTAGTGAGTTGCAAAGTGTTTCTTTCACTTTCTCACCAAATAATGTGGGTAAACCATTGATAAATTTTTCTTTCCAAAATGGAGAATTGCAATCACTTCTATTCATGACTCTTGTGGTA
This sequence comes from Lithocarpus polystachyus, assembly GCA_033629205.1. Taxonomy (NCBI): domain Eukaryota; kingdom Viridiplantae; phylum Streptophyta; class Magnoliopsida; order Fagales; family Fagaceae; genus Lithocarpus; species Lithocarpus polystachyus. Next base: position 32,683,005 of record CM066169.1, on the reverse strand, counting down.
AACACATCTTCATACCATATGTAATCTCCTAGTGTCCTGCACCTAAGATTACTCAACTGATCGTAAATCCTAGATGTGATGTTACTGGGTTTTCCTACAAAATGGTTTATGATAGTGTAGATCAGGGTGTTAACCCCATCAGGAATTCCTCTTCCTGGGGGATCCTCAAAAATGGGGAGACCTTCCTCATTTTTTTGGACGGCAGTTTTTATGTCTTCCTTGGAATGTTCAGTGAGGCAGTTGTTCAACCATTGGAGCAACTTTCCTGTGAAACCTAGGACAATGAGATCAATTACCTTAGGGTGAGTTTTTCCTTCATTGAGATAATTGTTAGCGACCATCACTATGTGTTGGATCTTATTCAGAATTTCTTGTTCTGAAAGACCATCTATGTTCCATTCATAAAGTTTTCCTGAAGTAACTGAGAATTGGTTGCAAACATTCCTTTCTTCATACTGGAGGTCTGGGCGCGTAGGTCTAGGATACCAATTCTTAGTTAAACTAGTTGAAGGTGGTTGGTAAAGTCTTTTGACATTTAAATCTTGGAATTGGCTTTGAACTTGTTCTATCTCCTTATCATCATCTGAGGAGGTTCTGCTAGAACAACTAGAGGTTCTATGTCCTTTTAGGGTGGTAAGCTGGAGACCTTTGCTAGGTGAAGAGGTGCTTGGTTCTTTCTTTACTAACTTTTGGAGTATATATATATATATATATATATATATATATATTTATGTAACTTTAAGACATAATTGATTAGTGGCTTAGTGGTATGCTTCTTGTGTTTTGGCTAACTAATCCCAAGTTCAAGCCTTCGTGTGGGTTTTTTGCTATTTAATTTTTTAAAAAAAAAAAACCCTAGTAGCATGATATAAATACTACATTTTATCTTCTTTTCTCTTTTCTTCAGCCACCTCTATCCCTAATTTTCTCTCTAAGTCTCTACCTTCGAATTCAAAAGGAACTCAAGCTCCTTCTCATCAACCTTCCTCCCGGCGCATCGATGCCCGTAAGTCCCTATTTGGCTATCTTGTATACTATTTTCCATTTCTTAAATCTTTAATTTTTTTTTTACTCTCTCTATTTTGGCGAGATTTCCTTCTGAGGAGGACACATCGGCGTAGGAAAGAGTTGCGTGGTAGAGCTTCGGTGATTGACGATTTAGAATTTTTGGCGATTGGAGGCGGTGCCAACGCCAGAGAGAATGGCTATGGTGGCGGCACTTGGTAACTCAAAAGATTATTCACTGAAGCAGTACTTTTTATTCGCAAATAAACTCCAGACTAAAGCAAAGGTCAGTGAATGCTGTTCTCCTAATTGTTAATTATATATTCGTGTGTGTTAAAGCAAGAAAGGTTTGAAGTATTTATTTGCAATTTTAATGACGTATCTGAGGTAAGGGCTCATGGTGATTGTTTTGCCCTCTATTAGTGTGATCAAAATGTTTAATGTGAGATAAGAGATTGTAAATATTAGTGTTTTGACTTTTAACTGCAATCCGATTTCAATGGAAAAGTTGAAAGCCAATAACTTTATCTCCAGATCTTAAGGCTTAGGGTCTTCTGTTTGTAGAGCTATTCTAGTTTTTTGGAAAGAAAAAGCTAGAGATTGATATCTCATAATCTCAATGAACACATTATGCATATGTAGGGCGGTGGGCATCATTTTGGATTAATGCTATACACTAGCTTTATGGGATTTCATTTGTTCTAATTTGCTTTTTAGTATCTAGATTTAAATTGCATCAGATCAAATAAGCAATCATTGTGTATGGCTGTCTTCTTGTCAAATAAATAGTATTACAAAAGTAGTCAAAGTTGGAAAGTATAATTGAATGAATGGCCACCAATTTTCATTCTATGATTGTGGTTTTTACTACTTTATTTTCTGCAAAGTATAATTGAATGACTTATTTTTGCTTAACCAAATCTAGAGTAATCATCAGTGAAAATAATGAAATACTAATAGCCACCTCTTGCTTGGATTGGCATAGGACCACATACATCTAAATGTACTAATTCTAACAAATCTTGTGCTCTTATACCTTTTGCATTAAAATGTCGTTGGTCATTTTACCCTCCAAACAAGATTCATAAACTGGAAAATCATCAAAGTCCAATGGCTCTAAAAGACCATCTTTGATCAATCTTTGAACCCTGTTTGAATTAATATGACCCAAACGCAATTGCCAAAGATATGCATTACTAGTAGAAGGAAATTTTCTCTTTAATGATTTTACATGTGAGTCATTATTTAATTCAGAATTATATAATTCATGCTTATTAGGAGTTAAAATATAAAGACCATCCACAATATTGCCAAACAGATAAACACTTTACCCTTCTTTATTACAGCATTGTCTTTAAGGATAACACAATATCCATGTTTACCTAAATAAGTTGCAGAAATTAAATTTCTACGAACATTAGGTACATATAGACAGTCTTCCAATATTAAAACCCTAGAATCAAAGCATAAATTAACAACTCCAATAGCTACAACCGGAATCTTGCTCTCATCAGCCAAAGTAAGAAACAATTCCTTTTCATTAAGCTTTCTGGTCTCCTAGAACCCCTATAAAGAATTGCAGATATGATTAGTACAATCTGACCAGGAATCCATGAGATTTTGTACTAAACATATTTCAAGGAGGAATGAACTTTTCATACCCTTATTATTGGCAGCCCTGAACTTTGGACAATTTCTCTTCCAATGTCCTTTCTCACCACAATAGAAATACTTTCCGTTGATCTTCTTTCTTTTACTGACAACTCCTAAGACAATTTAATTACCATCTTGCTTGGTGAAGTCCTTCTTCTTCTTCTTTTTACCCTTGTCTTTCGACTTAGGTTGAGAAATAGAAGCTTCACCCATATTAGCTTCAACGCTAGAAGTACCAAGGATGCTTTTTGCCGCTACCAACTCATTCATTAATTCAGACAATGAATAAATCTTTTTGTTCATATTATAGTTGAGTGTGAATTCCTTGAATGATTCTGGTAGAGACTCGAGTATCATATCCATTTGGGATTCTCCATCAATGTCGGCACCTAAAACTTCCAGTGTATTCAGATTAGAGATCATTGTAAGAAAATGCTCCCTCACTAAACTACCTACTGCCATTTTGGTATTATAAATTTACCTCATGGTTTCTTGCCTTGCCGAACAGCCTTGGTCACCAAACATCTCCTTCAGACTTAGCATAATGTCCGAAGTTAGTTCTACATCCTACATTTGATGCTGAAGAATATTTGAGATAGATGCTAGGATATAGCACTTGGCTATCTCATTAGATTTCTGCCAATGATCATATTGCTGTTTTTCCTCAGGAGGAGCATCTAATGAAGGAAAGCTAGGACATGGTTGGGTTAGCACATATTTGTGCTCTTCAGCTGTAAGAATAATGTCCAAATTTCTTTTCCAGTCAACATAGTTGGATCCAGTCAGTTTGTTTTGATTAAGAATAGTAACAAGTGGGCTAAATGATGCCATGATCATATATTCATCATATATTTATGAAATCCAATTTCATAAATATATATTTTAGTAACTATACTAAAGTAGTTAGGCCTTACATTCTGAATAACAAAACCATTAAACTTATCTCAAAGGAATATTTTGTATCTCCGTTAAGAGATTATGAATTCTATCTTGAGAATATATGTCACATCAACACTAAATGTGGCTGCCCAACATATTGAGGTTTTGACCATTACTTTAAATCTCACTCCTGATATATCTAAGCAACCTACACTTCATGATTAGGTCCATTATTCTCTCAAGATTAAGAGTTCATGTGAATAAAAGTCGTGAGATTTATTATTCATTTGACAGTCATAGGAGAATAATAAATCTCACAGCGGTCCAGTTCAATAAGTCTTAACTCTTAAAACATATCAACATATTAACTAGAAGTCTCCACTTCCATGATTAAGACAGATCATTTTAGTTGATATGTTATAGTCTTCGTAGATAAAACACCAAATTTCATCATTAACTACGAACTAAAATTTTGAGTTTACAAATAACTTGCAATTTATATCTTCTATGAATTTTCACATAAATCACATACTATGCATCTCATGGATTATATGATAATGTCTGAATATTCATGTTACCATCATTTTAGAAAGTAATAAAACAACTTTATTAATTACAACATTAAGTCATACATAAAGTCATACATAGCATCATACAATAGGATTTAAGGGCACTAATCCTAACAAGAATAACCAATACAGCGAATAAAGATACCACAACTGGGCAACTGATGCAGCAAACGTGATAAAAAATGTGCTATAGCAGAATTACTAAACACAGCAAATATAAGTTCTAAGAAGTAAAAGCAAATATATTTGCAATCGAAATTAAATATTGAATCTTCCCATAGAGTAAGTAAACCAAGAAGGAACCTAAACCCCAACTTGAACAACCTTGTCATAGGCTTCTGCCATCAAAGTTGTGCATTTTGGAGACTGGGCCTAAATGGCTACTTATCATTACTTTTAGGATTCCAAAGAGTGGGTTTGTAAGAGGAAGGGAAAGGTCCATTGATGCATGCCCCTATTTCTGCTGTGTTTTCCCTATTCTCTTTTTACCACGTTTCTTTCCTTTTCTCTTTCAGTTCTTTTTTGTTCTTAGTTTCTTACTATTTTCTTCCTTTGGGTCCTTTTTCCCTTGGGTGCTGCTATTCCTCTCCTCATCTATGGCCCCTTTTTATACTGAGCTGATTCCATGAGATTTCTCTCTTTTACCCCAAAGGCTTCACCAACTGTTTTTGGTTTGTTGTGGGCATCACTTCAAGACTGTCCACCCATCTGTTGGTTGCCCGACCACTATCACTACTGGGTAAACTCAATACATTCTCTTTCTTTCACTACCCATTCCATGGCAAAATCTCTCTTTGTTTGTTCTTGTTGTATACCTCTACCTCTAAGTTCAAATGAATAAGGATTAAGCTACCTCACCATCTACCTCTATGGCATGCATCAGATGGTTCTAGACATCTACTACCTCTTTTTGGTAGGATACGATCTCAGGAGGGTATATTCCCCAAAAAAACCACAGTTGAAAACCAAATATAGGCCCCTTTTCCTCCCACGACCAAGCCACACCTTTTGAATCCCTTGATTGTGGGCCCACCTCCTTTGTATTGGCTGGGTATAGGTTGGTAGTGCTCTGGTCCTTGTGTGCCTGCTCCACTATATATATATATATATTGTCTTTTTTTATTCCCATGCTGTTTCTACTGTAGCTAATTGGTTTTGTTTTGTCCTACTGCATGTCTCTTCTGCACGTGTTTGTCCTTTATAGAGTAGGGTATGTGCTCATGGGCTTGCCTTGTTTTCTTTTGTCTTTTCTTTGATTTTGTATTTTTTTCTCATTCATGCATTTCCTGTTGCTGACACTTTCTGCTATTCCTTGTTTCTTTTCATAGTGTTTCTTCATATTAGTTTTCACTCCTATCCTTTTATACAAAAAGATTTGGGCCTTTGTGGGCCAAATAATGTTTACTAGATCAAAGGGTATTAGAACCAATTGGCCTTATTCTGCCAAAGCCATTCTACTAAAGAACTGTATTTTGCTGCAGATCTGTATTCTACTACAAATCACTTTCCTTGCATTTCTTTCTTAGCCCAGGCATAATTCTAGGCTTTTTCTTTTCTTCTTTGGGTCTTTCTTACCTTTTGGTCTTCTTGGCGGGCCTTTGGCCTTACTTTTCATTGGGCTTCCCTTCATATGGGCTTTTGAGCCTTGCTATTTATTGGGCATGTGGGTTGTTTCACAACTCACATGCGAATGCTTCTCTTCTTTTCTTTGTGGGCTTGCTTTTTCAATCTTTACTCTTCTTAGGCAAATTACTTTCTTTCTTTCTACAAATTTATTACCCTCTAAGGGTATCCAAAAAGTTGGTCTTCACGAGGGTGGTGGTTTTTTTGCTGTTACCCCAAAGTGAGTTTCTTGAAGACTTTGCTTCTTTTTAACTTGATGGTTTTTGTTGATCACCTGCATGTGATTTTGCAGAAGCAGGAGGTCTTTACTGGGAGCTCTTGCTTGCGATTTTAAGATTGCCCATGCTTACTTCAGGAGGAAAGATAGCATCTGTTGCTAACTCTATTAATGTCGGTGTTAAAGTTTGTGGAGGGGACGCTTTCGTTCTACCACGCCTGCCCTAAATGACTTCCAAGATGCTTTTCTCATCAATGACTTCATTTGATTTGTGTTGTGCCATTGATAGCCATGTCTAGGCCCTTGCTCATTTCTTCTTTTCTTCTTCCCTGCTTATGCACTCATCTTCTTTTTTCTTCTTCTTCTTCGTAAGGAAAGAGATTCTTTCACCAATTCTTTTATGTAGAAACTTTTCATGGTTTTTTTTTTTCTGTTAATTCTTTTTTTTTTTTTTTCATTTAAGAGGTCTGCCACCTAATTCAACAAATATTCTATGGAAGGCCATTCTTAGTCTTTTTCTACTTCCAACCTTATTCGAAGGGGTTGTAGCTCATGAGATTGTTAGAGACCACAAAAAGGGGGTGCTCTAAAAAAGAAGATTCGGGTGCTTTGGGCACCTCTCTTTTTGGGTAAGTGTGTGGAGTCACCACTTATTTTTTATAAGAAAAAATAAATACAATTACATATTCAAAATACGTCAAATGTCATTGATTGAATAAAAAAAAGTACAATTTGGTAGAGTAACCTTACAAGGCTTTGGTCCTAGTTACATTTTATGCGAAAGTTACAAAGCTTTGATCCTAGTTACAATCTACCAAAACTAAAGACAAAAAACTAATCTACTAACCAAAATCCTAAGTTTGGGTGTTAGGTTAAAAATGGGAAGGTGTTAGGCACCCATTTCGCCTAAACAGAGTCTAGTCTTCTAGACTTTAATGACCATTATATATCCTTTTGTATGTTGAATGATATGTTATAACACACATGACAAACACTTGACAAAGTTAATTTAAACAAATTTGTCTTATGAATAATGTCCTATTTTCAAAGAAAAATCAGATCTGTTTTGAAAATAAAAAAAATGAGACTTGATTTGTAAAAATTAGATATGTTTTTTTTTTTTTTTGTAAAGTTTCAAAAAATGAGACTTTGTTAAAAAGAATCAGATCTTTTTTGAGAAGTTAAAAAAAAATGAGATTTGATTTGTAAAAATCAGACCTATTTTTAAAAGTAAAAAAAAAAAAGATTTGATTTGTAAAAAATCAGATCTGTTTTGAAAAGTTAAATAAAGAAGACTTTTGAAAGAGGATTCACATTCATGAGACAAACTTACTATGCATGCACCACATATTAAAAAGAAAGACCTTAACTTAACTCTTAATTCCTCCTTTGAAATTTCAAGTTCTGCAATTTTATTAAAAAGAAAACTTTTTCAGAAAAATTTTTAGATCTGTATTCAATGAAAATACAGATCAGTTTTATGACCAAAAAAATACAAATCTGTATCTAAGGAAAATATAGATTCAGTTTTGTGTTTAAAAAAATTTAGATTTGCATCTAAGGAAAATACAAATTAGTTTTCTGTTTGAAAAAAAAGATTTTGATGATCATTAGCAGATTTTGAAATCAAAGAAAAAAAATTAAAACAGACAATCAACTAAAGAACATGTCAAAGAAAATTTCAACTAAATATCTAAGCATGGCAAACATGAATTAAGAACAAGGCACAATAAAAATCAAACATATTAACCGCATTCATGCAACAAACAATAACAACATATTACTAATGGAAAAAAAAAAAAATAGATAGAAGAATATAACTAAATACCTCTTGCATAAGCGTGCTTTTCAACAGAAGAATATTTTAGAAATCAAAGAAGTTTTCACCTCTTTGAAGTCTAAAATACTTTACTTACAAAAAAGAAGTTATTAACGAAAAAACCTCCAGACTGTCTTTAACATAAGGAGAGTAAAGAAGTCAGAAAAGAAGAGCTAGAAAAAAAGGGTCAGAAAAGGGTTAGAAAGGGGTTCCTGAATGTTAGGAGGCCTTCCATATTTATAGAGGTGTTAGTTGCTTAAAAAATAAGCTAGGTTTGTTTAAAAATTAAGTCCAATCAGCTTTAAAAATAAGCAAAAAACGAACGGGGAAAATCCTAAAAAAATGAGATTTGGATAATAGTAAGCTGATTTTTCAGATTAGAACAAGCTTTAGTATTTTGATCATATCTTTTTACTCAAAATTTGGATTAGATTGAAATTTTAAAAACTGAAGGAAAATTCGATTCTCTACAACCTTTCTAGAAATAGCCTAGTCCGAAATTTTAGTTCTACTATGCCAAAAGTGCCTTGGAACGTGAATCTTAAATTTTGCTACTTAATTAGCACGTTTTTTAAGTGTTTCCAAGTCTAAAACTGTATTTGGACGAATTTTAGAGTTTTTTAATGATAAACCTCATCCCAAAGTGATAATTAGCTTTTTTAAAATAATTATTTTGAATATAATTATCCTAAAAGCCTAATTACCTACAACCTTTAAATATTATTAGCTTATTTGTTTTAATCCCATGCAACAAATCTCACACTAAGAAAAATACTTAACCAATCACAAAAATTCATTTAATTAATTTTAATTGTTAACCAATCAAAATTAATTTCAATTAATCATACGTGATCGGTTTCACCCCTATACAATGCACGCAAACAGTGAAAACTTGATCTTATGATAACTTTCAATCCGACAGTCCGATTTTGGAATCGGGCATATCGTCGCGATCGTTAGAATCTCAAGATCATTTTTATGATATGCAATGAAAGATTTAATGCATGTAATGCAATTATGATTTTGGGTATATGAATAGTCATTCTAGTCATCTTCCAAGATTAATTTATAAGTGCAAAATTGAGTATCTATAGAGATCATTCTTGATCTCCTTTATCACTTCCATCCCCCATTTAAAGGGAATATTTGCCCCATTCAAGGGCTTTCTCTACAAAAGACCATTTTCTTTTCACTTCTAACCCCATTCAAAGGGATTATTTCCCCCATTTAAGGGCTATTTTGTAATAGGTCATTCTTAGCCTCTCATTCAAAGGGATTGTTGCCCCATTCAAGGGCTATTTGCAATCGGCCATTCTTAGTCTCCATTTCTACCTCTACCATTATTCCAAGAGATTGTTGCCCCATTCAAGGGTCTTTTTGCAATAACTCAATCTTAGCCTCTTTTGCTACATCTACCCACATTTAAAGGGATTATCGATGATGATGATGTGTGTATTCTTCTCTTCTTCATCATTCCTTTGCATTGTTTCTTAGTTTGATTTTTTGAAAATTCCTTGTGATCTTGGACTTCTGCAGTGGTACTCGTTTCTCTAAATCTGCGGCAATTTGTATAGTTATTTCTTTACATTTTCGCAATAGCACATACTCATTTCTTTGCTTCTGCGACAATATGCATGCTTCTTTCTTTGTACCTCTGCTTTCTACGGTAATACGTACTCATTTCTTTGCTTCTGTAGGGATACATACTCAATTTTCTGCTTATGTAAAATATGCAAATACTTTCCTGCTGTTGGTTTCTCCGCTTCTATTGCTATACATGCACTTATTTCTCTGTGTTAATACACCTCTTACTCTGTTTCTGCAAGAGCAGCGTCTATACAGCAAGAAGTGAAGGTTGTAGCAGATTTTGCGACAGAAGAATTAGGCTTGACCACTTCAACTGACTTACTTCTTTTTTCTTTCTAACTTTCCTTATGTATTTCTTAGTATCATTTCTTCATTTTTCCATAAGTGCAGTTGCTCTTTGAGAATGGCCAGGAGACATAAATGATGTGGAATCCTTCCTTGTTGGGTTCCTTTCATAAAAGGGAATCTTCCTCTAAGTGTGTAGATTAAAGGGTGACTTCGCTCCCTTTTCTTGCCCTTTCTTCTTCTCTTTGCATTCACGTATCTTTATTCCTTTTGCTCACTTCAAACAAAGCGTAAAGCTAACATTGCTAGCCATCATCATAACAAAGTACTCTTTCATTTGATGTTAATGCTTTCTGCTGTGTTGAAGAACACATGTATTTTTCACCATGATGAAGTTCCTACAGAGAAGGATGCTGAGCTTTGTAGAAAGGCAAGATTATTTCAGTGATGATGTATTCATGAAGGACCTCATTATTTGGAGCTACTACTAACATGAGCAAACGTATTGTTTATAATAGAGGAACTTCTAGCCCCCAAAATCATTAATCCTCTTTGTACCTTTGCCGTTTGCATTGCAGGCTGTTTCTGATTCTGTCATAAATTCTGGTTTTGTAGAAACTACAAAATTAATCTTTTTGCAATAGTGATTGGGTCTGCCACTCATTTTAAGGCACCTACAAATGGTGTTGCTATAAATGTTTTTCTAAGGGGCAATAAGGATGCTTTCATGAGAAATCTTCACTTTTTCATTTTCTTCGCCATTCTGCCATAGCAACTACTGGTTCCTTCGTGTTTGCTTTTTTCTTCTTTAACATATTCTTCTTGTTATTCTACCACAACCACAACTGGAGAGGATATCACTGCTTCTTTGATGAAAAGGCATAAATGTTGTTGCAGACTAAATTTCTCTTAATTTTGTCGTAGTCTTCCTAAATGAGTAGGATACACCCATCTCTTATGAAGATTAAATGTTGCACGAGAAAAAACTCCTTAAGATTACTGCAGATCTTATTTCTCCCAATTCTTCTTTATCATATTGCTATGCTCGGCAGTGTCTTTAACAAACTTCCTTTGCTTTCCAATTCTTGCGTGAATGCATTGCTAGAGAAATGTTTGGACTTCATCATTGATTTTCATCTTTTGTTTCTGCTATGAGTTCCTTTGTTACTCAGCTTTTCTGCGGCACACTCTTGAAGCATTAAAGCCTTGCAATAAGCATTTATTTTCTACCGTAGTACTTGTTGATTCACCTTTACATATGTTTCTGCTGGAGTGCTTACAGGCCTTCTCTTCTTGCTTCCTTTATTTGCTTCTTTGACATTTGCCGCAACAAGGGTGATAGAATTTCTTCATGGATTCACTACTACGTAGACTTTGTATTGTGTGAGAACTTATTCTCCAATTTCTAGTTGATGCTTCTATAGAAGGTAGATGATGTTGCTGCTCTATCGCAGACTAGAATGTTACTTGACCATGGTAGGCTGTTACAAATTGCATCGGTGTTGCACTATGCCATATCATAAAATTTGAAGTTGCTACAGATTAAGTGGCAAATGAATGTATACTTGCTGAAATGCTACAATCAATACTTATTTCGCAGTGGGTAATGTTGTTGTTGTGTATTGATACTCTAAGCACTTTACGGAAGGCTTTCTAAATTTGTTGTAGACTGGGCCTTATCTCCCTAGCATGTGAGACAACTAAATGAGTCTTTAGCTTTTTGAAGATGGCTTTTTGTATTTTCTATAGAATGAGACAGCCCCCAGTATGTGAGAATGAGTCCTTAGCTTTCTACAGAAGGTTTTTGATATTTTCTGTAGAATGAAACAGCCCTCGGTATATGAGACAACTCGATGGGCTTGATATCATACTTAGATCACCTTCTCTTAGTGTTGATGCTACATGTAAAGCTTTTCAAGATAATAAGAGATCTTCTTTTGAGAAAAATAGGAATTTTTCTAATGAGTTTCTTTGATAAGATTACCTCCACCATGTGGTTCATGCATTCTTTGATAAAAAAAAAATTTGGATGCCACAGATCTACAAGTTGCCATATTGGAGAAATTCTTTGTTGCTGGAGAATTTGGGAAAGAGCTACTTCCCAAGCATGCTTTGGCTTCATTCTACTGCGAACACACTTACTTCCCATTTATTTTCTGCTACACATGATTGTGGTTATAGCTCCTTTTGCAAATTTCTTTTTTCAAAGACTCACGATCATGACTCCTTTGCAGGTTTGATTAAGTGTAGCCCCCCCATTATGAGCTTTTGCCAAGAACTTGCAATCATGGCTCCCTGCTGGCCTTTAGTCAAGAATTCATGACCATGACCCTTTTGCTAGCTTTGGCTGCTAAGACCCATATTCCTTGGGTTTCTTCTTCACTTGCTTTGAGTATAGGCATATTTAGATGGAGATTGCTACCTTCCTTGTTTCGTGGTTGGTTGATAATAGACAAGAGTTAGCAGCTTCTAATATAGAATTTTCTCCATGACATACCAAAATCTTCCTAGGACATCATGCTTCTTTATACCCATGGCAGAATGCCTTCGCAGTAGAACACCTTCAATAAAAATCATGCAATAGTTTTTTGCAGCAATGAGCTGAGTGATTTTATTCATGGAAAAATGTGTCAGTAATTGATTTTGTTATTTTCCCTTTGCATATAAGCCAAAAGAAGGAGCTTTGAGTTTGTCACTGTTGCATAGTTCTTGTAGGATGAGACATGGGCATCAATGAGCTTCATGACTTGAAGAGTGATGGTGGAGTTGCATGGTTTGTAGTGCAAGTGATCTGATACATTCTTTCTTAGAAATATCAAAAAGATCATGATTATTGATGCCACTCTAGGCATAAATCCTCTGAGGCACTTTGAAGAAAACTTCTTAACTCTTCAAGGTTGTTAAATCGGTTTGCTAGACCTGATAATAGACAGTGTAGTTTGCAAGCTACTTGTAGATTTGTGCTTCTTTATGGAGAGTACACATGAGCTGAGTGATTGGCTTCATTCCAAGGTCTAGATTTAATTTGGACACACTACCCTTTTGTCACATGCCTTCAATGTATTCTTCAGCCGAAAGCGGATGCTTTGGTATCGCTGAATTGATTACCTCGCTCTTCGTTAATACTAATATATTTGCTAATGAAGTAGTAAGAGATTGATTTAGCGAAGGTGACCATGAAAGGCTTTGTATGCACCTCTCTTACTTTGAGAACTAGTCTCAAATTTGTTGAATAAGGTTTAGACTTGGGTTTCTTGTTGCAATAGAATTGCCCACTATTCTTTTACACATCTCCACACTGTTGGTGTTCTCATGAATCTTTAATAGGGGCAATGACCACTTTTGTTGTAGAAAATAATCATGTTGGATTTGTGATTGCACTAAGAAAGTTTAAGTATTCAATACTAAATTTTGTGGTAGGATATTCTGCGAAAAGACCTACTGGGATTCAATACAAAATTCTGCTACAGAGTATTCTGCTGTGAACAGTCTGCTAAGATATTTGCACTTTGGCTTTTGAAACTTTTTGCTACAAAATATTCTGCACATGAATAATTTGCACTTCTAAAATTCAGCAGATTTTGTTGTGAACAGTTTGCCGAAGGATCAGCACCTTGGCTTCTAAAACTTTTTCCTTCGAAATATTTTGTAGATGAACATTCTGCACTTTTGAAATTCAGCAGATTCTGCTATGAACAGTCTGTCGAAGGATCTGCACCTTGGCTTCTGAAACTTTTTGCTACGAAATATTTTGCAGATGAACATTCTGCACTTCTAAAATTCAACAAATTCTGCTGTGAATAGTCTGTTGAAGGATCTGCACATTCTGTTATGAAATTTCTGCAGAGAGACATTCTGCACTTTTGGAAAAGTCTGCTGAGGAATACTTCAAAGGAAATTGCAATTTGCAGCAGTATAGTAATGATGAAAGTTTTCCTTTGGCCGCTACAGCTTCATTTTCTCCTAGCTTTTGGTTCTTGAGGGAAAGTAGAGCTAGAACCACTAGCATTAAAAAAAAAAAAAAGAAAGCTTGAAACCTTGTGAAGGAATGTAGGGATTTTCCTCTTCTAAATGATGGACCCAAAAGTGGAGATGGAGAAAGCTTAGAATGTTTCTAGTGTTTCCTTAAAAGAATTGAGAGAAAAATGGTGATAAGTGGCTTAGAAATCTTTTAGGAGAGTTCCATGTTTGAATAAGTGGCTTGCCACATGTCTCACATGTATGGCAAGGAGAACAAGTGTCATTTAAAAGATAGGACCAAGTGTCTTGACCTTATTAGTCTTTGTGTATAGGAAATATTGCAACTATTGTAAGGACCTTCTACTATGGAGTTCTCTAGATATTTCTGTTGTAGAACTCTATGGTGTTGTATTAATATTTTGCTATCACATTTTTGATGACCCCACTATGGTATTGCGGTATTCTACCACAACATTTTGCCGTAGTATTGATGCAATATTCTACCATTGCATTTTGCTCATGATACTGTTCTATTTCAATGTTGCTGCATTTTGCCACAGAATTCTGCTATGGTACTGTGCTGCTATAACATTGTTGTGATATTTTGCCGTAGAATTCTACTATGGTACTGTTTTGTCGTAATGTCATGTGCCATAGAATTTTGCCATGGTACTGCTATGATGTTTTGGATGCTTTCTTGTTTTGTACCCCCAATTAAACCAAATAATTTAAGTAATCTAGTCTTGATATACAATAACATTTCTTTTTCAACAATTTTTTGTTTTGTTTCCTACGTTAAACTCAATCTGTGTAAGTAGCAAGTTAAACTTCAATAACTGGTGAGATTTTCTAAATCATTATTGATACAAAATAATTATTGTTCAGGCCCTCCCTTAAACAACCAAGGGTAGGTAGCTCCATAAAATGGTCATATGAAATTTAAAGTTGTTCTTACTAAACACATGTTCTCCACTAGATTTGGTTTTAGCACACCTAATTACCATAGGTGATATTTCTTGAAGCATAGTAATTTTAGTAAATCATGATATCATGAATCATTGGGGTATGCCAATTTAGAGCCAAATATCAAAACTAGCCATGTCTTTCAAAATATATTAAAAGGTTAGAAACTTCCTTGAGGGTATAGCTTGGAAGGTTTAAGAACATCTGCATCTCGCTTTGGTAAGGACTTGGAAACATGTTTGCAGAGGAGAAATATCTCATTCTCCCCATCTTGATCCCAACTCCCCAGTGTAGTTGCCAAAATGTTGAGGGTTCCTTATACGTTTCTTGTAACTTAGACACATGTCTTGATGCTATTTGAGAATGTTTAGTCTAGGATTTTTCTAAGAAGGACGTTGGGGTTGACGCTTCCTCAGAATGGGCTCCAAAGTTTCATTCTGCCACTGCCAGTTTGTGTGCAAACATTAAATCCAAAGTCTAAAGGATGACACTGCAAACTGGGCTTATTCTACTACTGACTTTTCTTAACTTTCTGCTGTGTAGTAAAGTTTTCCTTACTTTTTTGCAGCGTGAGTGACTTTTCTCCATCTCTACTACATAAATAACATTTTTCCAACTTTTGCTATGTGAGTGACTTTTCTCCATTTCTAATGCATAAGTAACATTTTTCCAACTTCTACTGTGGAACTTTCCTTAACTTTCTGCTGTGCAGTAAAGCCTTTTGCTATGTAGTAAGAATTTTTGTTGTGCAATAAAGTTTTCTGCACTTTTCTATAACGTGAAATACTACTCTTCATTTTCTACTGTAGAAATACTTCTCTACTTCATGCACATAAACAACTCTAAAACTCAAAGAAAATACCCATCAAGCAAATGTTAGTTTACATAATAAAAAATGTGATAAAAAATGTGCTACAGCAGAATGACTAAATGCAATAGATATATGTTCTAACGAGTGAAATCAAATATATATGCAATCCAAATCAAGTATTGAATCTTCTCACTGAATAAGTAAACCAAGAAGGAACCTAAACCCCAACTTGAACAAACTCGTCATAGGATTTTGCTATCAAAGTTGTGCATTTTGGAGAGTGGACCTAAATGGCTACTTATCACTACTTTTGGGATTCCAAAGAGTGGGTTTGTTGAAAAGGAGGAGGGGGGGGGGGGAGGGGGAAAGATAGTCTATTGATGCACGCCTTTATTTTTGCTGTGTTTTCTCTCTTCTCTTTTTACCACGTTCTTTCCCTCTCTTTCAGTTCATTTTTGTTCTTAGTTTCTTACTATTATCTTCCTTTGGGTCCTTCTTCCCTTGGGTGCTTGCATTCCTCCCCTCATCTATGGCTACCTCCTCCTTTTTATAGTGAGTTGATTCCATGAGATTTCTTCCTTTTACTCCTAAGGCTTCACCAATTATTTTTGGTTTGTTGTGGGCATCCCTCAGGACTGCCCACCTACCCATTGGTTACCTGACCACTACCACTACTGGGTAAAATTATTACATTCTCTTTTTTCCACTACCCATTCCATGACAAAATCTCACTTTGTTTGTTCTTGCTGTATATTCTACCTCTAGGTTCAAATGAATAAGGATTAAGCTACCTCACCACCTACCTCTATGGCATGCATTAGATTGTCCCAGCCAACTACTACCCTAATACCCAATTGGACTTGTATTGTAGCGACAATCTCTCCGTTCAATGCATGAATCCCAGTACGTGACTAACCAATGATGCACGGATCCCAGTATGTGACAACACATCAACTTGAAGAAGATGTTGGTTGCAAAGTTCTTCAGTTCATCAACAATGAGGATCAGGAAGCTCCTTGGTCATAAAACCTTTGACGTAAAGACATAATAGCTTCTATAGAGAGAATAATGAACTGGAGCAAATTTTGTTTTCGGTCACAATATGCATGTATTTTATTTTCAACACCTTACATCACTTGTAATGGCTCTTATAATAATCCTTATATATGTAGGGTTGTGAGAAAAGAAACCCTACACAAATACTCAAGGATATGCGTGTAATTAGATCTGGAAAATCTGATTTTGTAATTCTTAATAGATATAGCTTGTGTCGAGCTTCTGTCGAGCTTCAGCAGTAATTCTCGATAGAAAGGATTCTGTCGAGACTTTTGTCGTGCTTTAATGAGCACCACATTCTTCACTTGTTTCTTGGTCAGATTTGCATGGCTTCAGTACTTAACTTGAACATTTGTTTCTTGAAGTACTAAACTTATCCTAGATATACCCAATTACAAGTAAAGTGCGTTTTGTCAATGGATTAGCCAATTACATAAATATGTCCGTGAAAAAACCACAACAAACAAATGAATCATGAGAGAAGTCTTAAATGACTAAACTCATAACCACTTGTTGAATTATAAAATAAATCTAACCTTAATATAAACTCTTGAAAAACTTTGTAAGAAGAGAGTTCATGACATGGTAGACTTTCATAACCTATCTTTCTGAACCACTTAAACAAAACTCATCAAGGCATCATGTGTGAAGCAAAAATAAAGATTGCATACATAAAGAAACATATGTATAAAGAGAGAAAAGAAACAACACATGTAGAGATAGGTGAAGAAAAATGCACATCATCATATATATATGAAAATAAAGTACAATGTATGTCATAAGACCGGTATACAAGAGGCTGTAACTAAAAAGAAAGAAAAGAACAAGTAAACCTCACTACATCCCTCAAAAACTATAAATGCTCCCCCTATCAAAACTGTCATATACGAACTCTCCCCCTAAGTACATGACTACTCTCAAACCTAAAACTACTCTCAAACCCAAAACTACTTCCCCCTTTTTGTCACAAATGACAAAGGGCAAGTCACTAAGAGGTCATCATCTCATCATCACTGGAAGAGCTACTAGTATCATCATCCTCATCATCACCAGTATCACCATCCTCATCCGCTGAAGCCTCTAGAGAAGGATATGGAGAAACAGTGAAACCACCAAGGCGAGCCTGTCGACAGGTAATGTGATCAACGCAGGTGTTCATCTAACACATCTCATCGGTGAGAGAGTCAAGATGAGCATTCATGCGCTGAAGTTGTGCCATGATGGCCTCCAAGGTCACACTAGCTGCCTAAGAAGAAAGTGTAGAGGTGGAAGGAGCCGAAGAAGAAGGAGGAACAATAGAAGCCACAGGATCATCCACCTCTACACGTGGCTGCTTCGGTTGAAGCTAGGCCTCGCTCCGTCGAATAGAATCGGTGCTGGTGGCACCCATGGTGGTGAAGAGAGTAGAGCGAAATATGAATGGAGAAGTGCTGAAGGATCCGCAAGATAGCCGAAGGAAAGATGAACTTATCATGGGTAGCGATATCTCGATACACATCTATGATAGATGTGATGAGGTGAGAGGGAAAGTCAATGGAAAGATCCTCCATCAAGGAAAGAAGAAAATGAGCACGAGGCTCAGTGATGGAGTTATAGTGAGACAAAGGTGTAAGAGTGAATGTCATCACCATATTAAGAAACCTTGGGCCTTTGGCAAAGCCCAAGCTTGGGGTGTTTAGCTTACCACCCTATATAGAAGGAGTCTCACAAAGCCCAAGCATGGGGTGTTTAGTTTTTGGACACAGTTCGAAGATGCTTACAGCCAGGGTAGTCAGGATGTGCTACCTTAGGAACGTGTAGTACCTCGGATATAAGATTCGGAGTAACTACGACACGTGTACCTCGGAATGTGGTAACAAAATGAGGTACAGAGGTATCAATGCCGTGCATGTTGGAGTAAAACTCTTGAATGAACACGACCAAACACCTTTTTGGTTTCCCACAAAGGGACTCCCATCCTCGAGTCTGAATGACTTCAAGTGGAGCAGTGTTGGAGAAGTTTGACAGAATGACCTCGCGTTCTGGATGAACGCCACAGTTCTGGAAGTTCTCAAAGAAGTCCATCTTCACTTTCTCATCACAGAACTGAATGTGAGAAGGAACAGAAGGATCAAAAGAGGATGACCCGAAACCACGAAGAGGGTTCCGAGCCAAAGTGGATTTGCGTGCTTTGGGTGCCATGGCGTGGTCTATTCGAGAGAGAGAGAGAGAAAGAAAGATCAGAACACATCGCAAAGTAGAAAAGGAAAGAAAAGATATAACATATGCATGAAAAATGCATGAACATGTGACGTGCAAAATTTAAAATCATCATGAATGAAAATGTGATCCAAACCTACCAACACACATTCAACAATAATTAATCACACATCTAAAATGCATGAAATATTGTTATAATGCAATGAGAGTGCAAGCATGAGCATAGACCATCAAATCAACAACACCCAACCTAACAATTTCACAAAAATCTCAAAACCCCAAAAATATCCCAAAAAAAACCCCAAAACCTAGGTCTAAAATGCATGAATGCATGTAAATGAAAGGTTGAAGAACACATACATAGTGATTGAGGCTTGATCTAGGCTGAAAATAATGTGGGTAGAGAGATTGGAGTGAAAGAAAAGTGTTTAAAGTGAGAGAAAAGAGTTTCTGTCAAGAGAGAATGAGAAAAGTAAGATATGATTTATGCCTTAGCTATATATAGAAAACACATCTCGATGGATCGAAGTTTCTATCAAGGATCTATCGAGCACTATATCCCGACAGAAATGAATTTGTTGAGGTGTTGTCGAGGATTTGTTGACGGCAAAATACACCTTAATAGATCGAGAATCTGTCAAGAAGCTATCAGACAGATAGAAAGCTCAGAAATTTGGCTCGATGGATTGAAGAAGCTGTCGAGAATCTATCGAAGAGAAACCCAGAAATCTCGATGGATTGAAAATCCATCAAGATCTATCAAGAAAAGAGAAAGAAGGGCTCGATAGAAAGGGAATCTGTTGAGAAGCTGTCGAGCTTGAAGAAAAGGTGTTTTCAAGAAGGGAAAAACTCATAAAAATGAATGCAACAAGCAAGCTACTCAAAAAAAGATCCAAAAAGCATGTTAAGCTCTCAAAACATCTCTCAACAAATATGCAAAGCATTCATAGATCCAAAACACACACACACACACACACACACACACACACACACACACTAAACAAGTCTAACTAATTTTATATTTCAAAAACAAGTTAAGACAGTTTAGTGAGCATATATTAACACATGTATTCCTTGTGATGGCCAAATCACATTGTACCTGCACATGTATCAAAAGTAGCAAATAATTTGCATGTTGTGTGTGAAAACATAGCAATAGTGCATAAGTGTCTCATATTATGATGATTTAAGATATGAGAAAAATCAAATACTCTCACACACAATCATAACTGCTTGATGGGGACTATCACCTTTGAGGTACATCCTATAACTCCCATATCTCCTAGAAACATGCTTGCAATCACATTTAAAAGCATTTTGATTCTTTTTGCTTTTGTTTTTCTTTGCATATTTTTCTTTTTGAGCATAGCATGCATGGGTATATAAGAGAGAGAAAAGAAATACCCATTTATGTAAGCTTAAACATCACAGTTTTGCTATGCTGAAGCACACAGATATTATACTTGATTGGTGGGCTTTAGTGGTGAGATGGTTATTTATGCCTTTCTCTTAGGATTTTCTAGTCCTTCCCGTCAAAAAAGTGATATGAGTATGAGATATAAAAGACAATCTTAATCATACTCATCACAAACACAGGCCACAAAGCTCACTTGCTTAGTTGTGCATTGAAATGCTCATCTAAGCTACAAGAGATACAAAGTTTAGAAAACTTTGTTTCAATGGCCATCCAAGGTACACAAGTAACAATATACACAAACACACTATTTTTTGTATTTTTCTAATTTTTCAATTTTTTATGAAAAGTAAAGTAAACAAAAACTGAAAAACAACCAAACAAAAACATAAAGAAACACACAAAGCATAAAACTAGATGCAAATGCATGAGAAAGGAGGAGAAAGAGGAGAGATCACTCCATAGAGATTACACCAATGTTTTGGTGTAAGAATTCAAAACGTTTGCTATCAAGAGGCTTAGTAAACAAGTCAGCCTTCTGCTCATCAGTGTGGATGAACTCAAGAGTGAGTGTGCCATCTTCGACAAGTTCCTGAATGAAGTGGTGTTGTATCTCTATATTTTTTGTTTGAGAATGTTGAACAAGATTTTTAGAGATGTTAATGGCACTGGTATTGTCACAGTAAATGGTAAGATGTTCTTGACGAATACCATAATCAAGAAGGAGTTTTTTCATCCACAGAAGTTGGGTGTAACAACTACCGACAGTGATGTTTTCAGCCTCAGCAGTGGATAAAGAGATGGAAGTTTGCTTCTTACTCATCCAGGAGACAAGATTATTACCCACATAGAAGAAACCCCCCGTTATTCTTTTTCTATCATCAGCATTCCCAGTCCAGTCCGCATCAGAATACCTAGTTAAGATACCATTTGTGTCCTTGCTATACCACACTACAAAATCAGCAGTGGCTTTGACATACTTTATGATTCTTTCCAAAGCAATCGTATGAGACTCTTTGGGGTTTGCCTGATATCTAGCACACACTCCTACACTGTAGCACACACTCCTACATTGTAACTAATGTTAGGTCTACTAATAGTAAGGTAAAGGAGACTACCTATTATGCTTCTATATAACGAAGAATCAACACTTTTGCCTAACAAGTCAACAATGAGTTTAACATTAGAGCTCATGGGGGTTCTAACAGGACTAGCAAAATCCAAGCCAAACTTTTTTATAAGATTTTTAGCATATTTAGATTGAGATATGAATATACCTGACTCTTGTTGACGAATCTGTAATCCAAGGAAGTGATTCAACTCTCCAATCATGCTTATCTCAAACTCGGCCTACATAAGCTTTGAGAAGTTATGAGCAAGTTTATCCTTTGTAGAACCAAAGATGATGTCATCAACATAGACTTGAGCTACTATCAATTCACCATTCTCCTTTTTGATAAAAAGAGTTTGATTAGCTTGTCCTCTTGTGAAGCCATGTGAGACCAGGTTTTTTGTAAGCCGGTCATACCAAGCTCTAGGTGCTTGCTTTAGTCCATATAGAGCCTTCTTGAGGTACAACACATGATCCAAAAAGTGTGGATTAATGAATCCTTTAGGTTGAGCAACATAGACATCTTCTTTAAGAAACCCATTCAACAACGCAATCTTCAAATCCATTTGGTAAAGCTTGAACTTTAGGTGACAAGCAAGGGCTAGGAGAACCCTAATGGATTCCATGTGAGCTACAGGAGCAAATGATTCATCAAAATCCATTCCTGGCACTTAAGAGTATCCTTGGGCCACCAGAAGAGCCTTATTGCGGATCACATATTCCTCCTTATCAGTTTTATTTCGGAAGATTCACTTTGTGCCAATGATGTGCTCTCCTTCAAGTCTAGGTACTAAGGTCCAGACATCATTCCTTTGAAACTGAAGCAGTTCATCATGCATGGCCTTAACCCAGCTTTCATCCTAGAGGGCACCCTCAACCTTAGTGGGTTCAACCTATGACAAATAGCAAGAATAAGACACAAAGTTAGCAACACATTTATCAACTGTATGATTTCTTAATGTAAGTTCATTCATATTTCCCACAATAACTTCAGGAGGGTGATTCAGTTTAATCCTTGAGGAAGGTCCTTTTTCTTCATGAGATTCAGACTCAGGTGATGTAGGGATATCTGCTGAGACTTCTACAACACTTGGAGTACTAGGACTTGGAGAAACAGGCTTTTGATCAACTTCTTCTTGAACAACCTTAGGCTTTGTAAGAAGAATTGCCTTAGGTATTTCCTCATTACTTTTCTCAGAACCGGAATCTGAAGCTTCATCAATAACAACATTTATAGTTTCCATCACCTTCTTGGTTCTTTTGTTGTACACCCAATAAGCTTTGCTTGTGGAGGAGTATCCTAGAAATATTCCTTCATCACTTTGGGAGTCAAAATTTCGCACATTTTTTCTATTCTTAAGGATGAAATTGTTGGAAAATTTGGTTTTGTATCTCATACAAAACACACAGCGAAAGCAACAAACATGGATCTATTTTATTCATGATTGATAACATGCACTATGTAAATTTCAGAATTTAAGAACGAGATAACGTACCTTGGTGCGGTGAAATTCAAAACAAAAGATTAGAAGTACTTAGGAACACTTTTAATCTTCACTTCAATTCCACTTTACGCCCAAGAAGTGTGGTCTCTCAATCAGTTTTTAAGGGAGAATAATTGAGTGGCTTCACTCACACATACACACCACTTCACAATGATGTCTCTTTTTTTTTTTTTTTTATAAAAAATTCTGTATGTTTCTCCCTTTATAACTAACTGATTATCTAATTGGGTTGGCCTATTGGGCCTTTCCAATTGGGCTTTAGTGTGTGGCTTGGAGTGGGACCAAAAGGGACCAATAAGACACTAGCTCCAATGGGCCTTGGGCTTTTCTATCAACTCTTGACAAGCCCAAAGTTACCATTAATTATATTTAATTCCATTATATAAATATAATTGCACTCTAGGTCTTATTAATAAACTAGTCGCTAACCCGTGCATTTAAATCAAATGTTAACATGTTAAGGTTTAAACATTTCTCAAATTTCAATTATTGAAAGCTAAATTGGCTCTAATATAAGATGAATTAAGCAAAAATATCCAACCCAAATCCAATAGGGACCACCTGGCTTCCATGTCTTTGGAGGAAAGGAGAAATATTACATATTGCTGATGACTTCAAGCAACAGTAACAAACAATATAAAGCTAATATATTCAGATGAATTTTAAGTCACATGTCAAGTCAATGTACCTGACTCAGTTTCATTTATCTTTAACTTCTTGAGTAGGCTTACATCTTCCAACATCTGCTTTCTCTTAGAGCTTAGGCCATGGAGAGCTTTGCCCCCTGAAAGAGCCAACCACAGATTTGTTAATGTCAAATGTTGACATAGCAAAAATGGTTTCAAAAAGCATATTTTCTAAGCCACAATGTTATGCCAATCTTACATTATCAAGTACATTTCAAATTGACAAATGACTTGAAGAGGTTTTTTTATAATCATCCTTAATTTCACAACCTGTTAAAAAAACTCACAAATTCTTTTTATTTTTTTCTTTAAATATACATTTCTTCACTGCATATGACAAAACTTCCCACAATAGCAACATCAATTCCCACAATAGCAACATCAATTCCAAATATGGTATAGTATGGCTAAAGTTAAAAAATGGCCATAGTATGAAAGCAGCTTAGGAAATTCTAATTTTCCAAAACGTTATCAATTTATCACAATGACATCCAAATGTTTACCTATGTCCCTTTCCTTCAATCTTTTATTCTTCGCCAGGTAGACATCTTCAGCTTGTGGCCTTGTACTATCACAATCAACTTTATCTGCTGCTACATAGTAACTTCCATTAACAGCATCTTGAGGGTCACGCACCCTTGGAAAAACCATAAGTATATCTTAATGAAAGAACCGAGTGATCTAATCACACTCGGGATAGACTGTGTACAACATTGTATATATTGTATAGCATTGTGCACGCCATTGGACAGCATCATTAAATTTTTTGGATAAATTTCTGAAACCATTTGTGATGTGACCCAACCCATCTTGCAATAGTGCTACAACATTATATTTCAAATTAATATCACAAACAACTCAACCCTTCCTAGATAGTCTCACCATAACACTATTATGATAATCTTTACTAAAGTTAGATTGACCCATGATGGACGGAAAGCACTTAGAAAGTTTATCCATGACAACTGGTATACTTTGGTCTTGTGTGAGAAGTAAATGTTAATCAAGGAAATGAAGATCTAACCTAGACTTAAAACATGAGATTGAGATCGCCCAGTACTCATTATGAGATTTATTAATTCCCTTCAACCAAAAAAAAAATAACAGTTCATATTAATTTGTCAGCAACTGTGAGTTCATCAATTTTTTTCATAAACATGTATAGCATGCACAAACAATAAGAGATATTATGAGGTAAAAAACAATTTAACATATGGTAATCAAAATTTAGCATACCTGCACTTTTTGAAATTCCAATAGAAGGTTAGATTGAGATCGCCCAATACTTATTATGAGATTTATTAATTCCCTTCAACCAAACAAAATAACAGTTTATATTAATTTGTCAGCAATTGTGAGTTCATCAATTTTTTCATAAACACGTATAGCATGCACAAACTATAAGAGATATTATGAGATAAAAAACAATTTAACATATGGTAATCAAAATTTAACATACCTCCACTTTTTAAATTCCAATAGAAGGTTTATTAGATCCAAAGCTAGTCTCTGTTGCAATAATGCAAGAATTAGCTTGGGTTAGGTTTTGAATTATTGAAATCATATTGTATTTTAAATACAAACCCATAAGATTTTCTTGTATTCAGCTTTGGACATGTAAATATGGAAGGAACAATACTATGAACCAATTAATGTTGTACCTGGAAGGCGTAAATATCTAGGAAAGCAAGCGTACCTACGCTTAGGGGAAGGAACAAATATAATATATGAGAATCCAAAATAAGCAACTGAAAATTGAACTGCAAAGAACCAAAGGTCAACGTGAAACAAATATATGAGCCAAAGATGGAAAAAATTTGTTAAATAATTTAAGCTAAAGAATTTAAAAAATCAAAGAAAAACAACCATATCAATGTCAAGCATCTGTTCTTCCTAAATCAAAACCAATCAAACTAAAATACCAAAACCTAAATCAAATTTCCAAATTAAAAAAAAAAAAAGAGAAATATTTCCTCTGTTTTCATTATAAAGTAGGCTGCCTTTCCTCTATTTGGTTTCAATTGAAAAACTTAATATCAAAGAAAGGAGAAAGAGGAAAGCAAGGGTACCTAGGCATTGGGTATGGATTTTGATTTTCAATTGAAAATAATAACAGGTAGAGAATGAGTTGCATAATAGAGAAAGGAAAACTAAAAGATGCAGTGGCGGTGACCTGAGGTGGCGGCGGTGGCGGTGGGAGAATCTGAGTTTTGGGTTTTGATTTTGGGGGAAGGAAAGGATGAGTTTTAGGTTTAGGGGAAGGTGATGCTAGCGTGTGAGAAGAGAAGAGAAGAGAGATTTTGAAGAAGCATCAGTTTTAGGTTTAGGTTTTGAAGAAGTATCAGTTTTGTAATAAGTATTTGGTGGGGGAAATAATGAGACTTAGGCGATTGCAGTTGTTGAGTTGTGCCAGAGAAGGTGGAGCAGTTGAGTTGTGGGAGAGGACTGATGGTGGTTCTGGGTCTTATGTATTATTGGGTTTTAGAGAAAAAAAAATCAGAATTTTTGTTTTTTTAAATAATGTTGACGTGGAATATTGTGGTGTTAGCAGAAGCTTCGGTTATATATATATATATATATATAGATTATATCCCAAGACTTTATTATATATGCAGCCCCTTCATAAAATATTCGTAGTAATACAAAGTCATGAATATAGACTGCCACTTTGAAATTACTACATTTTAATCCTTGAGTGCCCAATTTAATCCTTTAAGTTATTCAACATATATTTATGAAATCCAATTTCATAAATATATACTTTAGTATATCCTTACTAAAGTGGTTAGGCCTAACACTCTGAATAACCAAAACCATTAAACTTATCTCAAGGGAATATTTTATATCTCCGTTAAGAGATTTTGAATTCCATCTTGAGAATATATGTTCCATCAACACTAAATGTGGCTGCCCAACATACTGAGGTTTTGATCGTGACTTTAGATCTCACTCCTAATATATCAAAGCAACCTACACTTTATGACCAGGTCCATTATTCTCTCAGAATTAAGAGTTCATGCAAATAGAAGTCGTGAGATTTAGGCCCTGCTTGGTATGGAGGTCACTCATATCTCAACACTCAACACTCAAATCTCATCACTCAAACTCATTACCCAATTCTCATGACTCTAACTCAAAATTTCCCATAACTCTTATCATTTTTCTATTTGGCTCCCAACTCTTAATGGTATTTCAATTGAAAAACTCAGTTTTATATGAAGCTGTGGGACCCACAAAAATTTAATGCTCCGAAGTAAAGAGAGAGCGGCCTCAATTCTGTTATTATTATTATTAACGTTTGATGGTACTAATTAAAAACTTGTATGAACCAAGGTAGTTGGTCCAGAGGTAGATATTAACATATAAAGTTGAAACTTTTCCCTAGTGTATTTAGCCATTTGGCTATGATTACCCCACTTGATCAAAGAACGATAACTAAAATGAATGATTGAAGCCAATACGTCCCCAAACCGATGGGTCACATCAATGATGCCTTCTCACCAAAGATCACCATGAAAGCCACATCACATAGAACTATTCCAAAAAGTAAAAAAAATAACAAAAAAAAAAAAAGGTTAGAAATTCTCTTATGTCTGAAGTAGCAGAGAAAGGCCAGACAAAACTTACTACAGTTGAGACTCTTCTCTTCGCAGAAAAATTTGGTGAGCTATCACCGAAGGAAATGGCATGCAAGGCCGAGAGCTGTGGAAGAAGAAGAGGGAGATCAGTGATCACACTCATCGAATCGTGGAGATTTCAGAGAGCAATCTCACCTTTTCGGAAACAACAACAATGGAGGCTGAGAGAAACACACAAGTCCAAGAGAAGGTTAAGAGAAATAAGGGAAAAAGGTAAGGCTGGAATGAACAATGGTGTAGCCGTTGGCTGGGCATTATTGCTCTGCCACGGATGGGACTTGACATGTGGGTGGGACCCACTAAGTTCAGCATAATTACAAAAATACCATTTTAACTCAGTTTTGGTGATTTGGAAACATTGAAAATGTGTTTTCATTTTCACTCACTCTAACTCACATTTTTGAGTTGAGAGTGATGGAAACTGGAAATGAGTGATCAAGCCAAACAAGTGGAAATGATGTGGGTCCACAAAAAGTGAATAATGGGTGATGAGAATTGAGTGATGGGTGATGAGGATTGGGCAAACCAAACATGGCCTTATTATTCAGTTGACAATCGTTAGGAAAATAATAAATCTCACAACGGTCCAGTTCAATATGTCTTAACTCTTAAAACACATCAACATATCAACTAGAAGTCTCCACTTCCATGATCAAGACAAATCATCTTAGTTGATATGTTATAGTCTTCGCAAATGTAATGCCTAATTTCATCACCGACTATGAACTATAATTCTGAGTTTACAAAGAACTTGCGATTTATATCTTCCGTGACTAAATCACATAAATTACATACTATGCATCTCATGGACTATATGATAATGTCCAAATATTCATGTTACCATTATTTTAGATAATAATAAAACAACTTTATTCATCATAACATTAAGTCATACATAATGTCATACATAGCATCATACAATAGGATTTAAGGGCACATATCCTAACAGAAACAAGTACTACCAAAGATTCTGAAGTACTTTACATTTGGCTTTTTTTTCCCTTCCACAATTCATAGGAAATCTTCTTTGTACCGGGTTTGAAATATACCCTATTAATCATATGACATGCTGTGTTGACTGCTTCTCCCCATAAATTTCTGGCCACATCTTTATTGTGTAACATAGCTGTAGCCATCTATTGAATGACCCTGTTCTTTCTTTCTACTACACCATTTTGTAAAGGAATAATAGGAGCAGAAAATTCTTGAGATATACCAGATCTAGTGCAAAAAGATTCCATGTATGAGTTCTTGAATTCTTTACCATGGTTACTGGAAATTTGATCAATCTTTATGTTCTTCTCATTTTGCAGCAGTCTTGTACACAAATTTCAATGTGCTCAGGAGCATCTGACTTGGATCATAGAAGAATGACCCAAGTATACCTGGTGAAATCATCTACTACAATCATGATGTATCTCTTTCCTCCAAGAGATTCGGTTCAAGTTGGACCCATGAGATCCAGATATAGTAGCTTTAAAGGTCTAGATGTAGCTGATGTCTGATTGCCTAGATGTTTTGCTTTCATCTGTTTCCTAAGCTGACATAGTCCATACACAACATTGCTAACCCTGCTGAGCTTTGGTATTCCCAACACTGATTCATGCTTAGATACAATTGACAGATGTTTGTAGTTAGCATGTCCCATCCTTTGGTTCCATAAATCTTCGTTTGGAAAACGAATACTATTGCACATGATATCAACATTAGGTACCAATCCATAGCAGTTATCCAGAGTGCGGACTCCGCTTATGAGTTTCTTTCTAGACTTATTCAAAAAG
Organism: Lithocarpus polystachyus; assembly: GCA_033629205.1. Classification (NCBI taxonomy): domain Eukaryota; kingdom Viridiplantae; phylum Streptophyta; class Magnoliopsida; order Fagales; family Fagaceae; genus Lithocarpus; species Lithocarpus polystachyus. The sequence goes on along the minus strand of CM066169.1, from coordinate 32,654,244 downwards.
AGACATTTCCCTTTTGAGAACAGCACCATGAAATCTTGATCATAGATCTGAGTTATGCTCAACAAGTTCACTCTCAGACCTTCTACATACAATATATTTGTGATGTCTGGTAGTCCAAGTAGAGAGATGGTTCCCTTCCCTTTTATTTGTGATTTGCTCCCATCACCGAAATTGACATTTCCACCTTTCTTAGACTCGAAAACCTTAAAGAGAGAGCAGTCTTCAGTCACGTATCTCGAGCATCCCCTGTCAAGGTACCATAAACATGTGACCATTACTTTAAATGCAGACTTCATCATAAAACAAACTTCACGCTTGCTTAACAAGTCAGTAGGAATGGTTTTCTCTCTCAGCTGCCATTTATGAACAAAACCTTTAATTTCCACCCTTCTCAGATGAACTCTTTTGCACATTTTCATTTTGAGATAGTCTAGTTTCTTCCTTGTCACACTAAGACCTTTTTCAACAATCATCAAGTTAGCTTTCAAATAACTTTTAGACTTATATTTTTTGAAACACTCAGTCAAATAGAGATTAGAAAAGAAAGATGTATTTGAAATAAAAGATCTTTTCATGCCGCTTATGGCCATGATAACAGGGTTTAATGGAACACACAGCAATGATTAAAACCTAATTAGAGTGTGCTTGCTCTGATACCACTTGTTGGGTTAAAATGAATTGACTCCTTGCAAATTAATTAATTACCCAAGTTAATTAATTTGTCAAATTACATGCAATGGCATGGTAGTACAAACAAATCACCAAATAACTAAATGCAGCGGAAAATAAATTTGACTCAGGTGATTTGTTTATGAATGGGAAAAACCACCGAGGTAAAACTCTATTTGGTGAATTTAAGGTCACCACTCCCGAGAATCCACTACTATCAATCACAAGCGGTTACAAGTAAAAGGAATCCTAGTACTCAATACCAACCTACAGTTGAACCCTTACCCCAATACCCAAATGGACTGGTATTGTAGTGGCAATCTCTCTGTTCAATGAATAAATCCCAATATGTGACTAACCAATGATGCACGAATCCCAATACGTGATTAACACACCAACTTGAGGAAGATGTTGCTGTAAAGTTTTTCAGCTTATCAATAATGAAAATCAGGAAGTTCCTTGGTCATAAAACCCTTAGTGTAAAGACGCAGTAGCTTCTACAGAGAGAATAATGAATTAAAGCAAATTCTGCTTTTGGTCACAACATGCATGTATTCTATTTTCAACACTTTGCATCACTTGTGACGGCTCTTAAAATAATCCTTATACATGTCTAAGGTTATGAGAAAAAAAAAACCCCTAATCATACTCAAGGAAATGTGTGTAATCAGATTTGGAAAATCTGATTTCGTAATTCTCGACAGATACAACTTGTGTCGAGCTTCAGCAGTAATTCTCAATAGAAAGGATTCTGTCGAGACTGCTGTCGAACTTTAATGAGCAGCACATTCTTCAATTGTTTCTTGGTCAGATTTGCATGGCTTCAGTACTTAACTTAAACACTTGTTTCTTAAAGTACTAAACCCATCCTAAATCTACCTAATTACAAGTAAAATGCATTTTGTCAAATGATTAGCCAATTACATAAATATGTCCCTAACAAACAATATGTTAATATATATATATATATATATTTATATAGAGTTTGGTTTGGTTTCTCTTCAGTTTGCAGATCTTGTCACTGATCACTGCACTGTCTGACTTTGGTAACAGAGAAAGCCTGCCAACCATTGCACCTGGAACCTTCAGTGGAGCTTTCAGCGGTTGGATTGGTGCGACTCTGGGTGATTTTGTTGGCGCTGGTGAGTTCTTGAACAAGCCTAGTACTAAGCAAGGAATTTGTTTTATTCTTTAAGATATTACAAATGATGGATTCATGCATCTATATCTATATATATCAAAAAGCTGAAGCATTGCATTTATTGTTGTTATGCTCCTATTAAGCCACCTTATCCTCTACGTCATTGCCACATCATTATTGTTTTTCATATTTATTTTTTATCTTTAATTTCTTTTTGACAATATTGAATATATAAATACATTGGCTTTACAAATTCATCTTAGGCAGTTTCTACTTTACATATTCACCTACTTTAATTTTGATGTTATAACTATGTATTGTCTATACATATTCCTCTTAAACAGTTTTAACTTAACATATAATTTTGCCCATTTATCTTCCATTATTTTGGCTCTTCTTATTCTTATCCTCTTACTATAAATTTGTCATTCTCTCCCAAAAAGAAAACCTTCAAAGCTCTTAAAAACAAACAAAAATTCATCAATAACATGCTCGAATGATTACTAGGAAAACAACCAAACAAAGTCACAACATATAGAAAGAGTTGATGCATGGACATGTTCTAATACTTATGCATATGTACCCTTCTTCACCCACACGGCACATGCGTTTGGGGTGATATCCTTAGAGGATTGGGTACTTGAGTTATGATTCTCAAACCTTAGTGTGAAGTTTGCCAAACAGGAGGTGATGGTGTCTATTATCTTCATCACTTCACCAATATTAGACTCAACTTCTTGCCCTTTTGATTTCTTGAGGTTCCCTTTGCCATTTCTTTGTCCTTTTGGCCCTTGAGAGTTGCCATTTTTTATTGCCTGAAGCTTATGGCAATTAGGTCTAGTGTGTCCTCGGATTCCACAATCATGGCAAAAGTGTTGAGTTTGTGGTCCTTTTTGTGACTTTGGAAGAGATTTTCCTTTTGCCTTGATTTTAGCCACTACTAGGTTTGGAGGCTTTGTTTAAACTCGTTGAGCAATCACCTTTGGCATCTTCTTAAACTTCCCTTTCTCAATAGTTAGTGTTGCTACCACTGGTTCCTTTGCTTTAACAAACTTTATCTTCTTAGATACATTGGCACTTGAACTACTCTCTCCGGTGTACCTTAAGCCGTTTTTGTCAGAAAAGGGCTTTTGATGTGCAAGCACTTCGTCAAGCTTTTTGGAGGCAACTCGCTCCACTTTAACATTAGCTTGATTCACTTAAAGCTCAAGAAACTTGGTCTTGGAATAGGCTTCAGTTAGTTCGCCGTTTAGTGCCTCAACTTCACATTTCGTTTCTTTGTACCGAACTAGAAGACTTTTATAATCCTGTTCAGCTCTCTTCATTTTCCTTATGGCTACCTTAGCCACTCTTGCATACTTTCCGGTCTTCTTAAGAAGAGAATTATAAGTTTCCTACAATCCCCTTGTTCCTTTATAGACACATTATTCACCTTCATCATCGGATTCCTCCCCAACTCTCATTGACTCCACTTCGTGTGCTCACCGAGCTCTTCCACTGGTGCATTCAAATCTTCTGAAGAGTCCAAGGGTGCAATGGTCATAAATGCGGAGTAGTTTCCTTCTCCATCACAACTTTCTTCCGAATGTGAATTTAAACTATCTGAGTCACTAAAGGTAGTGGCAAATACTTTACCCTTTGCCTTTAAATAAGTGGGGCATTCTTTCTTTACATGTCCATACCCTTTGCACTCAAAGCACGTGACCAGTTGAGATAGAGGGGAGTATTTCTAATACTTCTTCTTGAAGTCTTTCTTATCCTTTTTAAAATTTGAGAATTTGCCCTTCTCAAAAGACTTCCCATCTCTCTTGAACTTCAAGAACTTGCGGAAGTTCTTAACAAGGTACACCACTTCCTTTTCAACCTCATCCTCATCTGAGGAGTCTTGAGCTTCCATTCTCTCATTGATTGTCTTTAGAGCAAGGGATTTGCTCTTCCTTTGTGATGGTAGAGATAGCTCATAGGTTTGAAGAGAATCGATGAGTTCTTGAATTTTAATCTCATCAAGGTCTTTGCTCTTTTCTATGGCAGCTCTCTAGCAATGATCGTAGGATCTTCCTCACAATCTTGGAGTCCTCCATCTTTTCTCCCAAGTTGAATTTCTCAATTACCACTTCATTTAGCTTCCCATAAAATGAGTCGAATGACTCGTCTTCAGCATTTGTAACTTGGTGTCCTTCACCTTTTTGGTTCCTTCATAGGTCGTCTCCAAGATTTGCCATGCCTCCTAGGCAATTGTAACATGAGAAATCCTGTGAAACTCATTAGGAGAAACATCATAGAAAATAGCATTTAAAGCCTTGCTATTAGCGTTAGCTGCCACAAGGGTTGCCTTATCCCATGTGGATTTGGTGGCCTTTGGCCTAGTCCATCCTATTTCGATAGCATCTAAAACACTATCATCAATGTAACATAGAAATGCCCTTATACGAACTTTCCAAAATGCATAGTTGCTCCCATTAAAATATGGAGGAGCATTAAGCAATTGAGATCTATCCATCTCAACAAGGGTCTAGGATCACACTTAGGTAATGAAACCACAACAAGTGAACCCGCTCTGATACCAATTAAAAGTTCAATTAGTGTGTAAAACACTAATGAATGTTTAGACCCCCAATTTTAACAATACCAACACAAGCTTATACACAAACAATATAAGTGCAGAATGATGAATGTAAGCTATATCCAAATTGGTAAAACACTCTAGATCATAATTAATCACAAACACAATAGCAATTAAAAGGAAAAGAGTAAGGAAAGAGAGATGCAAACATAAAGACAACACCAGCACGTTTTATCGAAGAGGAAACCGAAGAACTCGGTGAAAAACCTCTCCGCTGCCCTCCAAGGGGTCAAATGATCCACTAAAGAATAAAGTTGGGATGCATGAATAGCAGAAGACCCTCCAAGCCTAATCTACCCAATGCACCTAAGCCCTCCAAGCTTCTTGCTCCAACATGGTTACGCCTAACCTTGTCTTCTATAGCTTCTCGGATTCCGTAATAAGCCCATTGCATCAACCAAGTAAGTTGGTCATCTCCGAACTACTTCCCAAGCACTAAAATATATCCTTATAGATATTGGTATGGTGATATAAGGATTTGGAAAATGTACGTTTCAAGGATATGTCAATGGAGAAGGTAAGAGTAGAGGAACTTGGAGAATCAAAGGATAAAGATTGTGGATGAGTTAATCTTGTTTTTCTCTAGGGTTTCTCTCTCAAAATTCTCTCTGCAAGCTCTCTACATTTCGTAGGTATAAGGGTATTTATAGTAGCGTACATGAGGAAAGTGAAAAGTCAGTTTTCATCTAAACAGGGTATTATGGCAACTTGGCCTCGCGATTGGAACGAGTCACGAGCTAACAGCCTATCCAGACTGTACATTTTGTCCTGTAGTCCTCTAGATGTCGTGACCCTTTAGTACCCTGCATGCTTCACACATGTGCCATTTTGGTGACTTGCCAGTCGCGAGATCCAGTTGCGAGACTCCTTTAAGTGGACACATCTTAAGTTTTCTTCACACTTTCTTACACACTACCCTTACATAGTTCCCACCTAAATACATGGTATCTAATTGCTAAAATATAAGAAAATTTGGCATGGAATAAAGCCAACACATGATTGAATAAATTCAACCATACACTAAACAACAGATAACAATGTGTACATGCAAAGGCAAAGACAAGAAACCAGCAAACAAGCAATGGAAGGAAAAGATGCAAAGTGCATATGAAAGAGACATAAAGTAGATAAGCATGATATACATGGCAAGCATAGAGACAAGGATGCGAGCAAACAAGCGAGAAGGTAAACAAGCAAGATAGCAAGAAAACAAGCAAAAATGTAAACAAACAAGAAAGGAAACAAAAGTTGGTATTCGTGAGGGAAAAATGTAGGTTTGGATTGAATGTCCATAGCTTCATTGTGTTGAAGTATGAAGGACACACTAGCAAGCAAAACTTATGCATGGACATGTAAGCAAGCGTGTAAAGATGCAAAGAAAGCCAACGGGTGGCACAAACAAGCATGGTAAGCATAACATCACGCGGAGCGAAAAAAGGAAGGGTACGCACAGAGCAACCCGACATTCGAAGATGTCTCCCAAATGGTTAAGCCCGTAAAGGGCGCCAAACATTGCAAAGCCTAGAACTAGAGAGGTTAACACAAGCATAAAGCATAAAAGCAAGCAAGCAAGCATAAAAATGCAAATAGGATGATCCAAACCCTTTGATATGGGACGAGGTACGTGGATGATGACAAAGACTATAGGGTCTAGATCGGGTCCTAACCATTAGGCCAAAATACAAGAAAGAAATATAAAGCGACGAAAAGGCTACAATAGCACATGGCATGACATACATGGCTTAGGTCTAGGCACACAAACATGGCATGGAGTGCACAAGCACATGGAAGATGGCATAAAGCATGTAAAGAGCATAGATCCAAGCACACAAACATATGGAAACATAGATCTAGACATATGAGCATAAAATAGTGCAAGCAAGCATGTAGAAAGCTAGCACATAGACATGGTAGAACATGAATCCAAGCGTATAAACATGGATGGATGTAGATCTAAGCATGAAACATGGCGAAAAGCGCATAAACACATAGATCTGGCCAAAGCGTAGCCAACAACACCAAACAAACATGTGAACATGAACCCTAATCATCAACCTAGAACTAAAAGAGCCATAAAACATAGGAAAACATGGCATAAAACCCTAATCATGTAGAGCTAAACATATAAGCATGTAAAAATGTAAATCTAAGCATGAAAACATGGCATAAGACATAAAAACAAAGAGATTTAATCTAGAAACACAAATAAAGCAAGAAACATGCTAAAGAAAGCAAAAGATCTTGTTATTTTAGCAAAAAGAGCAAGATAAATGCTAGAAAAAGATTTAGGAGGTTAGGGGTGTGGATGTAGCTTTCTAGCTACTATCCACACGCCTAAACCCCAAATCCAAGATGTAGAACCAAGGAGAAGAAGATTGAGTATAAGAACAATACCTTGTATTTTTGGTAAAGAAGGAAGAATCAAGAGGCTTTGATGTGTTTTTTGTGTTTGGAAGAGAGGAGAAAAGCCCAGAAATTTTCTAGGTAGAGAGCAAAAACCTAGAAAAGTCATCTCTTCCCTTGGTTTGAAGGTACCTAGGGCCTTTTATAGCCTTGACGCATTTTTCAAGGCGGCAGCCCTTCAAGGGCCGCCAACTTCAAAATGCCTCGAATCAGGTTGATCTTGACATCCCTGAAAAGAACTTGATTTTAAGTTTCAAAAAAGGTATGGAACTAAAAAATCCAATGATTGGATCAAAAGTTATGGCTCCGGGAAGTTAGAGGTACATCAATCGGTGCATTAAACTGGTTTTCATGATATCTTAGACGTTCTAACTTCGATTTTGACCCATGAATAATCATTGGAATGAGAATTTGATTATCTTCATAATGACATCAATTTCAACCCGTTTTGACAGCTAGATCAAAATTAGGGTTTTTAGGCCCACCCAAAGTAAACTTCGGGTCAAACTTGGTCAAAGTGGCTAAAAATTTCCGAGAAGCTCGAGTTTGATGAAAAACTATGAAAGGTGTTATTTTGTGTGGATTTTGACCTTGTTTGACCTTTGGTCAACCCAGGGTTGACTAGGGGCATTTTGGTCATTTTTGTTGAAAAAAAGGCACTTTGAGCGCTCTAGTGTCCGAATAAGTTGCGCCACATCATTATATATGTTTTCATGACCCCATGGAGAGAAAATGTTATTTTTGGATTTTTCGGGGCTTGGCATGCAAATCGAGGGCGGACAAAATACAGTGAAAATAGCTGTCCCTTCTTTATCTGATACCTCGAGTGCAATAAGAGGTGTCAAATAAAGAACGTGATTTCGTATTTTGTCGCTCCTAAATTGCGTGTAGAGGCTATTCACGGATCGAGACCAGTTTTTTACCTAATGTGGTCAAGCTACTGCAGCTACTTCTGAACCACTTTCTAGACTTGAGGTCAATGTCTATTTTTTTCTTCTCTTCTTTTTTCTGCAAAATGTTAGTAGCAATGCAACTTGGAAGGAATCCTAGATTTTTTTTTTTTTTGGGCTATGTAGAAAAACATGTAAATGCCGGATGCTATAGATACAGAAAATAAATACTAGGCAAAGTAAAAGGGCTTACCTGGTGATTGGGAACTTTGGATTCGTAGGAACTTGGTGATTGTGGGATGGTGAGATGTATGGCACCGCTGCTAGTTAGCCTCAAAATAAGATTAGTTGGAGATAGAGGATATCTGAATAGCACGCTTGATGAATGATTCCTACGCCGTGGAAGCATGGAGAAGTTCCTACACTGTGGAAGTGTGGAAAGGGTCCTATACCATGGAAGCATAGAAGATTGTGTTAATTCGTTACTGGGTATCAAGCACTGTAATGACACTTAGAACAAGGGAAGAGAAGTTCCTACACCATGGAGGTGTGGAAAGGGTCCTATATCGTGGAAGCATGGACGATTGTGCTAATCCATTGTTAGGTATCAAGCACCATAATGACTCCCAGAACAAGAGAGGAGAAGTTCCTATACCGTGGAAGTGTGGAAATGGTCCTATATTGTGGAAGCATTGACGATTATGCTGATTCATTGTTGGGTATCGAGCACCATAATGATTCCTACGCCGTGGTAGCGTGGAGAAGTTCCTACACCGTGGAAGTGTGGAAAAGGTCCTATATCGTGGAAGCATGGACGATTGTGTTGATTTGTTGTTGGGTATCAAGCACCATAATGACTCCTAGAACAAGAGAGGAGAAGTTCCTACACCATGGAAGTGTGGAAAGGGTCCTATACCATGGAAGCATGGACGATTGTGCTGATTCGTTGTTGGGTATCAAGCACCATAATAGACTCTAGGAACAAGAGAGGAGAAGTTCCTATTCGGTGGAAGTGTGGAGATGTTTCCTTTGAGAGAGCTGATTAGATTCCTACGCTGTGGTAGCATGGGGAAGTTCCTACATTGTTAAAGTGTGGAAAGGGTGTTGTATAATTATGGAAATTGCCGTTGAGAGGGTTGATTAGATTCCTAGAAAATCCATTTTAGAAAGCTGATGTATGACTTTAGGAAAAGTGCCTTTAAGAGGACTGCTGATATATATGAAAGACAATGTCTCTGGTTAGGACTTATATGTATGATTCTGTAAAATGCCTTTGAAAGGGCTAATGTTGTATAACATTAGGAAAAGTGCCTTTGAGAGGGCTGCTGATATATGCTAGAAGCTGCCTTTGAGAGGGTTGTTGATGTATATGAAAGACAATGCCTCTAGCTAGGACTTATATGTATGATTCTATAAATCGCCTTTCAAAGGGCTATTGCTGTATGTGTGAAACAATTCCTTTAAGTAGGACTTACATGTACAATTTTGAAAATTGCCTTTCAAAGGGCTACTGTTGTATGTGTGAAACAAAAGCCTCTAAGTAGGACTTACATGTACAATTCTGAAAATCATCTTTCAAAGGGCTGCTGTTGTATGCAAGAAACAATGCCTCTAGATAGGACTTACATGTACAATTCTAAAAATCGCCTTTCAAAGGTTTACTGCTGTATGCAAGAAAAAATGCATCTAGGTAGGACTTACATGTACAATTCTGAAAATAGCCATTCAAAGGGCTGCTGCTATATGTGTGACACAATGCCTCTGGGCAGGACTTACATGTATAATTTGGGATATTGCCTTTTAAAGGGTTGCTACATGTGTGATATTGGTAGCACTTGCATCACGCCATATCCTTACAGGTTTATTGATTCAATTTGATAGTGATCAATCCATTGAGGGAGATGGAAAAGGGAGAGATCATACAAAATAAAAACTGCCCCAGTGTAGGTTTTGTGCAGTTCTTGGCATGATAGGAAAAGTTTCTGGCAGGATGGACCTGTTCTTGCATATTGATCAGCACAAAGTGAATGGAACTACATAAAATAAACTGCCCTAATGTAGGATTTTACGGGGTTTTGGATCGGTGAACCGAATTGACATAAGTTTCAGCTCATATTGGACAATTATACCACAACGGGTTCCTTAATTTGCTGAATTCTAGATTCAAAGTTCTGGGCAAGATCCGCTCTTGGAAATGTTGACACTCTTGGTTATAGCTACACAAAAACTATCTAGATGTTGAGTTCTGTGTGGTTATGATGTATTGTGGATGTTGGGAACCTATTTAAGCTCTCATAGGGAGAGATTCCTCCTTCTCCTAGTGGATATCTTGAATTGCACTAGATAAAGGGAATACCATCTAAGGTTTGAAAATGTCAAAAATAAAACTGCCCCAGTATCAGGATTAAGACTAGGGCCAACCCTTGGGCATTGGGGGTCATGTCTGAAGCAATGACTTAGGCATCCTCTGTTGGGATGAGTTTGAGAGGCTTGAAAAGTGTTTGAGGGAGTGATGCTCAAATGGTATATAAAACCTGGGGTTGAGCATTTGAATCTTCTGGGTTCAGGTCTTTTTGAAGGTGCCTGGTAATGATGAAGGGAGGCTTACATAAGTTGTTGCAATCTTAAAACCTCATTTTTCTAGAAATTCCTTGGGAAGAAATGAATAACCCTCAAGGATTTGTTTTTGGACTTGAGAAGTTTGGAGGATTTAAAATCTTTGAGGGTTATTATTTTTCTCTTCTGTTTAAATTGGTTTTGAAAGCCCGACTCAAAAATTTTGGAAATTCATTCATGATCATGAAAGTCTTTTTAAATGCATGTACCACAAGAGTGGCTTGCTACAGCCATGTTTCCTATGTGGTTTAAGAGTGTATGTGCTCGATGGCTATCATTTACCCTGAATAGGGAACATGCTTACAAGCAAGGATTTTTGGCAAAGTGCTTATGATTATCGAATGTGTGGGTGTTCATTTTTAAGCTATGTAGGAAATGTTAGGATTAGTGCCCTTAAATCCTCTTGTATGATGCTATATATGATATTAAGTATGACATTATGTATGACATAATATTGTGATTGATAAAGTTGTTTTATTGTTATCTTAAATAATAATAACATGAATATTTGGACATTATCATATAGTCCATGAGATGCATAGTATGTGATTTATGTGAAAAGTCACAGAAGATATAATTCACAAATTTTTTGTAAACTCAGAATTTTAGCTCGTAGTCGGTGATGAAATTTGGGGTTTCATTTACGAAGACTATAACAAGTCAATTAAGATGATTTGTCTTGATCATGGAAGTGGAGACTTCTAGTCGATATGTTAATATGTTTTAAGAGTTAAGACATATTGAACTGGACCGTTGTGAGATTTATTATTCTCTTAACGACTGTCAAATGAATAATAAATCTCACGGCTTCTATTTACATGAACTCTTAATCCTGAGAGAATAATGGACCTGATCATGAAGTGTAGGTTGCTTTGATATATCAGGAATGAGATCTAAAGTAACGGTCAAAACCTCAGTATGTTGGGCAGCCACATTTAGTGTTGATGGAACATATATTCTCAAGATGGAATTCATAGTCTCTTAACGGGGATACAAAATATTCCCTTGAGATAAGTTTAATAAATTCAGTTATTCAGAGAGTTAGGGCTAACCACTTTGGTAAAAAATTACTAAAGTATATATTTATGAAATTGGATTTTATAAATATAAATAACTTTAAAGAATTAAACCGGGTACTTAAGGATTAAGATGTAGTAATCTACAAAGTTGTAGTCTATATTCATTACTTTGTATTACTATGAATGTTTTATGAAGGGGTTGCATGTATAATAAAGTCTTGGGATATAATTTATTAATAAGGCCTAGAATGCAATTATATTTATATAGTGATATTAAATGTAATTAATGGTAACTTTAGACTTGTTAAGAGTTGACAAAAAAGCCTAAGGCCCATTGGAGCTAGTGTTTTATTGGTCCCTTTTGGTCCCACTCCAAGCCACATACTAAAGCCCATTTAGAAAAGCTCAAAAGGATAGTCCAATTAGATAATCAGTTATAAGGAGAGAAACATACAGAATTTAGTAAGTTACATGAAATGGTTTGTATGTGAGTGTTGGACACTCTTTCATTCTCCCTTGAACAAATACATAGAAACTGATTGAAAGACTACACTTCTTGGGCACTAGTGGAATTGGAGTGAAGATTAAAAGTGTTCCCGAGTACTTCTAATCTTTGGTTTTGAAATTCACCACATCAAGGTACACTCTCTTATTCTTGAATTCTGAAATTTACATAGTACATGTTATCAATTGCGAATGAAGTAGATCCGTTAATTTTTCACTGTGTATGTTTTGTATGCGATACAAACATGTATGTCTCCAAGGGTTGTCTAGCACATGTGTTAAAAGGGAAGCCTGATAAATTAGAACCAAAATTTGAAGTGTGTTTGCTTGTGGGTTATCCCAAAGAAACTAGGGGTTATTTATTCTATAGTCGTAAAGATAACAAAGTTTTTGTTAGTATAAATGCTAAATTCTTGGAAAATGACTAAATGAATAATTTTACTCCTAGAAGTAGAGTTGTTTTGGCTGAAATGAATGAACCTACAAATGAACAATAAATGGATGAAATTAAGGATGATATGGTTGTATTAGATACACCACAAGATACTACTTATGAGATGTATAGTACACAGGTGCCTTATCTTAGTGGGAGAATTTGTTCAGCCTCCTATAAGATTTATAGGTTTGGGAGAAACTTATGAAGCTATCTCAGAAGAGGCTGAATCAGATCCTTACACTTATGAAGAGGCAATGAATGATATTGATGCACATCATGGGTCAAAGCTATGAAATCTGAATTAAATTCTATGTATTCCAATCAAGTTTGAGATCATGTAGACGCGAATAACGGCATTAAACCTGTTGGTTGCAAATGGGTTTACAAGAGGAAGAGAGGGATAGATGGAAAGGTTGAGACCTTGAAAGCAGAGTTAGTGGCGAAAGGGTATACTCAAAAAGAAGGTATTGATTATGAAGAAACCTTTTTTGCAGTAGCAATGCTTAAATCTATCAGAATTTTCTTATCCATTGCTGCTCATTATGATTATGCGATTTGGCAAATGGACGTCAAGACTGCATTTTGTTGGGAAAATACATGTTCGTATCACATACAAAACATATGCAGCGGAAAATTAACGGATCTACTTCATTCGCAATTGATAACATGCACTATGAAAGTTTCAGAATTTAAGAACAAGAAAGCGTACCTTGGTGCGGTGAAATTCAAAATCAAAGATTAGAAGTTCATGGGAAGACTTTTAATCTTCACTCCAATTCCACTTAATGCCCAAGATGTGTGGTCTCTCAATCAGTTTCCAAGGAGAGAATAAGGGAGTGTCCAACACTCACATACAAACCACTTCATTCCTTGTGTAATCTTGATGAAAAACACTTATGAAAAGACTAATGAAATTCTGTATGTTTCTCTCCTTATATATAACTAATTATCTAATTGGGCTAGCCTTTTAGGCCATTCCAATTGGGCTCTAGTGTGTGGCTTGGAGTGGGACCAAAAGGGAACAAATAAGACTTTAGCTTCAATCGGACTTGGGCTTTTCTGTCAACTCTTGACAAGTCCAAAGTTATCATTAATTATATTCAATACCACTATATGAATATAATTGCACTCTAGGCCTTATTAATAAATTATATCTCAAGACTTTATTATACATGCAACCCCTTCATTAAAATATTCGTAGTAATACAAAGTCATGAATATAGACTGCCACTTTGAAGATTACTACATCTTAATCCTTGAGTACCCGGTTTAATCCTTAATGTTATTCATCATATATTTATGAAATCCAATTCCATAAATATATACTTTAGTAACTCATTACTAAAGTGGTTGGGCCCAACTTTCTAAATAACCAAACCCATTAAACTTATCTCAAGGGAATATTTTATATCTCTGTTAAGAGGTTATGAATTCCATCTTGAGAATATATGTTCCATCAACACTAAATGTGGCTCCAACATACTGAGGTTTTGACCGTAACTTATAGATCTCACTCCTGATATATCAAAGTAACTTACATTTCATGATCAGGTCCATTATTCTCTCAGGATTTAGAGTTGATGTAAGTAGAAGTCGTGAAATTTATTATTCAATTGACAGTCATTAGGAGAATAATAAATCTCACAGTGGTCCAGTTCAATATGTCTTCACTCTTAAAACATATCAACATACCAACTAGAAATCTCCATTTCCATGATCAAGACAAATCATTTTAGTTGATATGTTATAGTCTTCGCAGATGAAACGCCCAATTTCATCACCGACCACGAACTAAAATTTTCAGTTTACAAAGAACTTGTGATTTATATCTTCTATGACTAAATCACATAAATAACATACTATGCATCTCATGGACTAAGATAATGTCTCATTTGTTCATTTATAAATAGTCTCATATAATTAAACAATTTAATTATTTATGACATGCCAATAAATTGGATTTTTGGGCATAAACTCCAACACATTTCTCAATAGCAATCTTGAAGAGGAAATCTATATGATGCAACCAGAAGGTTTCATAGCAGAGAACCAAGAGCATGTGGTATGCAAGTTAAAAAGATCCATTTATGGACTTAAGCAAGCATCTAGGTCATAGAACATCAGATTTGATCATGCAATCAAGTCTTTTGGTTTTGAACAAAATCTTGATGAACCATGTGTGTACAAAAGACATCAAGATAAAGTAGTAATGTGTTGGGAAATAAACATGTTTGCATCGAATACAAAACATACGCAGCGGAAAAATAAACGGATCTACTTCATTCGTAATTGATAACATTCACTATGTAAGTTTCAGAATATAAGAACAAGAGAGTGTACCTTGATGCGGTGAATTTCAAAACCGAATGAAGAAGTACTCGAGAATACTCTCAATCTTCACTCCAATTCCACTCGATGACCAAGATGTGTGGTCTCTCAATCAGTTCTATGTTTCTAGAGAGAATATGAAAGAGTGTCTCTCTTCTTTATTTCATTACCACAATTATGATAAAACATACAAACCATTTTATTCTATATAAAATTCTGTATGTTTCTCTCCACATAACTGATTATCTAATTGGGCTAGCCTTTTGGGCCTTCCCAATTGGGCTTTAGTGTGTGGCTTGGAGTGGGACCAAAAGGGAACAAATAAGACACTAGCTCCAATGGGCCTTGGGCTTTTCTGTCAACTCTTGACAAGTCCAAAGTTACCATTAATTATATTTAATACCACTATATAAATATAATTGCACTCTAGACCTCATTAATAAATTATATCCCAAGACTTTATTATACATGCAACCCCTTCATAAAATATTCGTAGTAATACAAAGTCATGAACATAGACTGCCACTTTGTAAATTACTACATCTTAATCCTTAAGTACCCGGTTTAATCCTTATGAGTTATTCACCATATATTTATGAAATCCAATTTCATAAATATATACTTTAGTCTTACTAAAGTGGTTAGGCCTAACTCTCTGAATAACTGTACCCATTAAACTTATCTCAAGGGAATATTTTATATCTCCGTTAAGAGATTATGAATTCCATCTTGAGAATATATGTTCCATCAACACTAAATGTGGCTGCCCAACATACTGAGGTTTTGATCGTTACTTTAGATCTCACTCCTAATATATCAAAGCAACCTACATTTCATGATCAGGTCCATTATTCTCTCAGGATTAAGAGTTCATGTGTATACAAGTCGTGAGATTTATTATTCAATTGACAGCCGTTAGGAGAATAATAAATCTCACAGCGGTCCAGTTCAATATGTCTTAACTCTTAAAACATATCAACATATTAACTAGAAGTCACCACTTCCATGATCAAGACAAATCATCGTAGTTAATATGTTATAGTCTTCGCAGATGAAATGCCCAATTTCATCACCGACTACGAACCAAAATTCTGAGTTTACAAAGAACTTGTGATCTATATCTTCTGTGACTAAATCACATAAATCACATACTATGCATCTCATGGACTATTTGATAATGTCCGAATATTCATGTTACCATTATTTTAGATAAGAATAAAACAACTTTATTAAACACAATATTAAGTCATACATCATTTCTCACATAATGTCATACATAATATCATACATAGCATCATACAATAGGATTTAAGGGCACATATCCTAACATAATGTTCCTTGTGTTTTATGTTGATGATATTCTACTCATTGTAAATGATGTAAGGGTAATGTCATCTGTAAAGGTTTGGTTGTCAAGCCAATTTTATATGAAGAACTTGGGTGAGGCTAACTTTATTCTAGGGATCAAAATTTGGCGAGATCGGAAGAATAAGATGTTAGGCCTATCACAAGCTGGATATATAGATAAGTTTCTAGAACGGTCTAGCATGCAAAACTCCAAGAAAGGATTACTTCCTTTCAGACATGGAGTTCCTCTATCTGATGACCAAAAGCCTATTACTCAAAAGGAAGAAAATATGATGAGACAAGTTCTTTATGCTTCTACAGTGGTAAGTCTTATGTATGACATGCTTTGTACTAGACCAGATATCTGTTATTCAGTTGGCATGGTTAGCCGATATCAATCAAATCTAGGACCAAAAGAATGGCAAGTTGTAAAGCATATTCTTAAGTATTTGTTGGGAAAATACATGTTCGAATCACATACAAAACATACGTAGCAGAAAATTAACGGATCTATTTCATTCCCAATTGATAACATGCACTATGAAAGTTTCAGAATTTAAGAATAAGAAAGCGCACTTTAGTGCGGTGAAATTCAGAACCAAAAATCAAAAGTTCTTGGGAAGACTTTTAATCTTCACTCTAATTCCACTTAATGCCCAAGATGTGTGGTCTCTCAATCAGTTTCCACGGAAAGAACAAGGGAGTGTCCAACACTCACATACAAACCACTTCATTCCTTGTGTAATCTTGATGAAAAACACTTATGAAAAGACTAATGAAATTCTGTATGTTTCTCTACTTATATATAACTAATTATCTAATTGGGCTAGTCTTTTGGGCCATTCCAGTTGGGCTCTAGTGTGTGGCTTGGAGTGGGACCAAAAGGGAATAAATAAGACTTTAGCTTCAATGGGACTTGGGCTTTTCTGTCAACTTTTGACAAGTCCAAAGTTACCATTAATTATATTCAATACCACTATATGAATATAATTGCACTCTAGGCCTTATTAATAAATTATATCCCAAGACTTTATTATACATGCAACCCCTTCATTAAAATATTCGTAGTAATACAAAGTCATGAATATAGACTGCCACTTTGAAGATTACTACATCTTAATCCTTGAGTACCCAGTTTAATCCTTAATGTTATTCATCATATATTTATGAAATCCAATTCCATAAATATATACTTTAGTAACTCCTTATTAAAGTGGTTGGGCCCAACTTTCTAAATAACCAAACCCATTAAACTTATTTCAAGGGAATATTTTATATCTCCGTTAAGAGATTATGAATTCCATCTTGAGAATATATGCTCCATCAACACTAAATGCGGTTGCCCAACATACTGAGGTTTTGACCGTAACTTATAGATCTCACTCCTGATATATCAAAGTAACCTACATCTTATGATCAGGTCCATTATTCTCTCAGGATTTAGAGTTGATGTAAGTAGAAGTCGTGAAATTTGTTATACAATTGACAGTCGTTAGGAGAATAATAAATCTCACAGTGGTCCAGTTCAATATGTCTTAACTCTTAAAACATATCAACATACCAACTAGAAATCTCCATTTCCATAATCAAGACAAATCATCTTAGTTGATATGTTATAGTCTTCGCAGATGAAACAGCCAATTTCATCACCGACTACGAACTACATTCTGAGTTTACAAAGAACTTGCAATTTATATCTTCTAGGACTTTTCACATAAATCTCATACTATGCATCTCATGGACTAAGATAATGTCCCATTTGTTCATTTATAAATAGTCTCATATAATTAAACAATTTAATTATTTATGACATGCCAATAAATTGGATTTTTGGGCATAAACTCCAACACATTTCTCAATGGCAATCTTGAAGAGGAAATCTATATGATGCAACCGGAAGGTTTCATAGCAAAGAACCAAGAGCATGTGGTATGCAAGTTAAAAAGATCCATTTATGGACTTAAGCAAGCATCTAGGTCATGCAACATCAGACCTAGAATTGGTCGTTGATCATGTTCAAGGTAGGGGATTCAGGACCTTCGGTGGCTTCCTTGAAGGAAATTGACCAAAATTCATTGGAGTAGACAACTCAAGTTATGCCTTTCTGGATACTTGATAGGTCGAAGCCAATCCTTGAAAAGGAAATTCAAAAGAATGAAGTTAGTAAGGAATCTTGGTCCTAAGAGGATTCGAGAAAATTGGAAATACCTAGGCCCTCCTCTAATAGAGTGGCCTCATGCATCCTTTTAATTGTCTATTTTCATGTCCCACATAGGTGTCTCATACTGATTGATGGAGATGTTACATCCACAAGGTAACCCGAAGTAGGTTTATTGCAATCTTTGACTCCTTGGAGTGAGTTCTTGAATGAGCTATTTAGGGCTCGTGTATTCAAAAATGGTCCCACAAGCTTTTGTCATGACCTCGACTAAGGTGAATTTGAAGAACATGGATGACCCTTTGGTCTGTTGGAGATAAACATGTGAAAATTGCACTGAAATCATGATGCTTTTACTACCATTGGCGTCATTTCTTTTTGCATGGGAGAAGGATCAAGAAAAATTCTGCCCTAGTATGGCATTTTTCTGGTTCTTCGACCATTTAGATAGCCTCTTGAAGATTCTTAGCTAACATGAACCGAGACTTTGGTTTGCAATCTTTGTTCTTGCATATATCCTTTTGTATAAGCTGGAGATACAAGTGATGATGCAACGTAAAATCAGTGGGTTGTATGCTTCGGACTTTGTTGGTAAGAAAATTATCTAGGAAACCTAAAGAGTGAACACACAATCAAAGGTGACTGGGGAGGACCGGCCAAAAACCCTCCAATGATAAAGTTAGTATATCTCTCAAATTCTAGGACATGGTACTAAATCCTAGATGAGCTCAACCTTAGGTTAGACATCCGTGGAGAATGGTGTTGTAACCCCCATTTTGGGATAGATGTCTATGAGTCTTATTTATTTTTTTGGGGGGGGGGGGGGGGGGTTTAGGTTACCCTTAAACGCCTTTGCTAGATAGTTACTAGTTAGGTCAGGTTTAGTGGTGTGTCAGTTTAATCCCAACGTATGGAGATTGGTCGTCTTTATGCAAATTTTGTGGAAGGAGGTATTTGGAGAGGACCGTCCTCTTACTGTAGACGAGTTCCTTTACTGTTACAAACCCTCGAAAATCAATTAATCTCTTGGTTTTTACCAATTCACAGCTAGGGGTGCAAGTTGTAGACTAATTAAGTCCCTAGTCTCGTCTAACAGAAACTAGAAGATGGAGTTTTTCTTAGTTTCTGGTTTCTGGGCTGGGAACCCAATGGAGGTTGGCAGGGACACATTTGCCCCTTACACTAGGGACTTAGGAAACCTTCATCCTGAAAAATATTCCCGTTACCTTATTTCTTTATTGTTATTATTTTTATTTTTTACATATAACCTCTATTCTTCATCTTCTTAGCTATGATTACGTCTTCTGTATTCATAAAGTTTTGGGATGAATGGACGAGTTCAGCCATGGTTTGAGGCTCTTGTTCATAAAGTTTGTGGATGAACAAATCAGAATTAACCCCATTATGGAAGGCTGCTAATAGTAGCTTGTCATCCATCTCATCCACTGCCAGGGCTTCCCTATTGAAACAAGTGATAACGGACCGCAAGCTTTCATTTTCTCCTAAATCTATAGTTAAAAAGTTGGACGAAGAACGTTTATGTCTTTGCCCTCCAATGAAATTATTGACAAATAGCTTACTCAATTCTTCAAAAGAACTCACTGTATTCGGAGGTATTTTGCTGAACAATACTCTCGCTGGCCCTTTGAGGGTAGTAGGGAAGGCCCTGCACATGATCTTGTTTGGGACCCCCTGAAGATGCATCGTGGTCTTAAAAGTAGCAATATGATCAAAGGCATCACGCGTCCCATCATATGAGTCTAAGGAAGGCATCTTGAACTTTGGGGGCAAGGGGTAACCGTTGATGGAAGCCGTGAAAGGGGAATTTGTTCGATGAACCAAATCTTCCACGGGATTTTCCCTCCTTATGTTCTCTCTCATCTCGTCCATGACCTTTCTCATCTGGTTCATCTCCTTCTCCAAGTGCGGCACCTTCTGCGAAGTGGTACCCCTCGATTGGCTCTCGAGCTCAGCATTTCTCCTATCTTCTTGACATTGTGCTTGTCCCTCTGTATATCCTTCCTGACGTCCATCATTACACTGCCTCTGGTTGATCTCCCTAGTCAATTCCTGGTTCTGACGAGTTAACTCCGCCATGGCGGTTGCCATGGATTGTATGTGTTGGATGGAAGGAGACTGTATAATAGGCGTTGACTGTCGTTCACGGTGAGGATTGCTAGAAGCATCCCTGCTCTCTTGATGACTTGGGCTAGTGGCCCTTGATCTTGTCCAAACCATGCAGCCTTTTGTAGGAGGAAGAAACTGCAAAAAAAAAAAAAAAAAAAAAAAATTTCATTCCCACAGACGACGCCAACAGATGATGCATCGTATAATTAGTGGGCTGTATGCTCCGGACTTCACTGGTAAGAAAATTATCTAGGAAGCCTAAAAAGATGAACACACAATCAAAGGTGACCGGAGAGGATTGGCCAAAAACCCTCCGATGATAAAGTCAGTATATCTCTCAAATTCTAGAATTCCAAACTACTTGGAAAATGATTTCTCTTGCGTACCTTTTCATTGCCAATGAGCATTTATAAAATGCATACTAGCAATTATTTGTTTAGTAACTTCTCTTATATTTGAGGAAGTTGAAAGATTCGAAGATAACTCCCATAACTGCCATGAAAGTTATTTTATTTGATCTTACCTTCCATAACTGTCGCGGGAAATGGTTTTGTGGTAATAAACCTAAATTTGTACTTGTTTTCTGGATGTGGACCTCAACCTAAACTTGTATGTAGAAAACATGCTTGGAAAGCTTGTGGGCCGTCCAAGCAACAATGTGGATGGATGACCCTAATAAGGACGAAAGCTCTATGCAAAGTCTTCCTTTCTGCCCTGGACGGCTCCTATGGACGAGTATAGAGTAGAGATCCTTTATACACCATCAACAAGAATCTTGAACTTCCCACATTTCTTCTCACACCTCAAGATGGATTGGGATATTTTCATGGTGAAAACAAAAACCAAAGCACATGTTAGTCTTATGTCTAAATGCTTTAAGCATGCCCTTATTTCATTTTGCAATTATGGGGGAGAAGTTCCATGATTTGGAATTCCTGTTATTGAATGAGTTCCTAAAGTGATGCAAATCTTAACATGACCAAATTGTGGCAAGCAACTGGGCATTGCATAGGTTTTGAAAAGTCTTCAGATGGACCATTTTTCATAATGAAAATTTTAAGGTGTAACACCTTGTCCTTTTAGGAAGAATTTGGCACACTTGTATGGCAATAGTTTTTGTAATGATATTCACCAAGATCCTTGGACAAAGAAACCAATTTTAGTGTAAAGACATTTGATACAAGGAAAACAAAGTTTGATCTTTTTGACAATTTTGAAGAAAACTTAGCCTCTTGTACATTTCTATGGAAGAACTCAGTTGCTTGCCACCCAATTTATTATCTACACAATTAGATGGGAGATATCAGAAAATGCATGCATGCCCTTGTAGGGTCGGGGACCCTTAGGACTTAGGTGGGTTCTAATGCAAGAGCAGTTCTGGAACCGTCTCTCCTCAAGTTTCTCAATGTTATGCAAGCAGGTAAAGATCATACCTTTATTGTAGAATTGTCACCTTGCAAACAGAATTCTTAAGGACATACTCTGATCATTTTCAAAAATTGGCTTTGCACCCTCGATCTGGTATTTATCATGGTGAGTTCCAACTATGATGCAAAATTAATGCACAAGATTGGCAAGTAACCAAAACTTTCATGATATGCTTAACAATGCGGGAAGGAACCTTCCTTTGATTACATGCTTCTACAAAATTTGCTTTTACAATGCTAGGTTCATCGGCTCCAATAATGGGCCTTTTATAATACAAGAAATGCGACTGTGAGGAAAAGCTCTTGGACACTTAGATCTCTTGGTAACTTGGACGGCATGGATCTCTTGGACCTTTGGATCTCTTGGGGGAGCCCTTGGATTCTTGACCTCTAGGACCTTTTGGCAATTTTGACGTCTTAGCAATTCAGATCTCTTGGCAATTTGGGTTGCAAGAATCTCTTGGGCCTTTGGATCTCTTTAAGGACCTTAGTCTCCTAGCAATCTTTTTGGATCTTCCTTGGGAGAGTTCTTAGATTCTTGACAGCTTTTCGGCAGCACCTCCTCTTGAACGGAGTTTCGATTACTTGCAGCAAATTTTATCTTCGCACAATTAGGTGACAGAACTAATTAGTGTATGCATGAGTGCCTTTGTAGGGTTGTAATGTTAGGATTAGTGCCCTTAAATCCTGTTGTATGATGCTATGTATGACTTAATGTTGTAATTAATAAAGTTGTTTTATTATTATCTAAAATAATGGTAGCATGAATATCTGGACATTATCATATAGTCCATGAGATGCATAGTATGTGATTTATGTGATTTAGTCACAGAAGATATAAATCACAAGTTCTTTGTAAACTTAGAATTTTAGTTTGTAGTCAGTGATGAAATTGGGCATTTCATCTGCAAAGACTATAACATATTAACTAAGATCATTTGTCTTAATCATGGAAGTGGAGACTTATAGTTGATATGTTTTAAAAGTTAAAACATATTGAACTGGACCACTGTGAAATTTATTATTCTCCTAATGATTGTCAAATGAATAATAAATCTCACGACTTCTATTTACATGAACTCTTAATCCTATGAGAATAATGGACCTAATCATGAAGTGTAGGTTTCTTTGATATATCAGGAGTGAGATCTAAAGTCACGATAAAACCTCAGTATGTTGAGCAGCCACATTTAGTGTTGATGGAACATATATTCTCGAGATAGAATTCATAATCTCTTAACCGAGATATAAAATATTCCTTTGAGATAAGTTTAATGAGTTTGGTTATTCAGAGTGTTAGGCTTAACCACTTTAGTAAGGAGTTACTAAAGTATATATTTATGAAATTGAATTTCATAAATATATGATGAATAACTTAAAGGATTAAACTAGGTACTCAAGGATTAAGATGTAGAAATCTTCAAAGTGGCAGTCTATATTTATGACATTGTATTACTACGAATATTTTATGAAGGGGTTGCATGTATAATAAAGTCTTGGGATATAATTTATTAATAAGGCCTAGAGTGCAACTATATTTATATAGTGGTATTAAATATAATTAATGGTAACATTGGACTTGTCAAGAGTTAACAGAAAAGCCCAAGGCCCATTGGAGCTAGAGTCTTATTTGTTCCTTTTTGGTCCCACTCTAAGCCACATACTAAAGCCCAATTGGAATGGCCCAAGAGGGTAGCCTAATTAGATAATCAGTTATAAGGAGAGAAACATATAGAATTTTATAAGTGAACGAAATGGTTTGTATTTAAGTATAGGACATTCTCTTATTCTCCTTTGAACATACAAATAAACTGATTGAGAGACTACACTTCTTGGGCACAAGTGGAATTGGAGTGAAGATTAAAAGTGTTCCTAAGTACTTCTATTATTTGGTATTGAATTTCACTGTACCAAGGTACACTCTCTTGTGAATGAAGTAGATCCATTAATTTTTTTCGCTGCGTATGTTTTGTATGCGATACAAACTATGTTTTTCCTACATGTAAACCCTTAGGGATAGGGTATGATCTAGCATGTACAAGCTACGGGGTTACTTTCCCTAGGGGTTTAATCATGGATGCTATGCAAACAGGATAGAAAGAACCTGGAGTAGAGCACGATTTCTTTGATGCAGGTAAAAAGGGCGCACCTGTTACAAGACACTTTCTCCTGACCTCTAGCCTTATAAGGGTATGCTTTCCTAGGCTTTGATGCTCACTCTTTAGGTTTCACATAGTCCTGATGGCTTCTGGGCTTGATCTAGTCCTCACAGGTTTGACATAACTAGGCCAACTATACGCAAAGGCTTAACTGGTAGGTGGATCCTATCCTAGGGTACTCAATCGCCATACCCCTCCCTTTATGAATGCTATGGGGTAAGAAGGATTGAGGGGGCCTTTTCAGCAACTTTTGTCCACCCATGGACCCAGAAGTGCCTATAATATTAGCCCCAAATCTAACTATGGGTAACACTGTCGATGACTGGTCAGGCATCTACATATAGGGTGATGAAATCCCCAAAGGGATGAGACTACACCAACAGTGCAAAGCCCGGGTTCGGCTCAAAAGGGTATATATGTCATGCAATCCTTAATGAAGGGGAAAGACTTTTTTCAATGCCCAGCAAATATATATATGGAAAGCAGATAAAGGTGTTGCAGAAATTAAATTTTGCTACCCTATGTTTGCATGTGAAGAAAAGTGGTAAAGCATGTGAGGAAAGCGGTAAAGCATGTAAGAAAAGCTGTAAAGCATGTGAGGAAAGCTGTAAAGCCACGGAGGCCTATGCCACTTTCTGTGTTTTGGAGAGCCAATGTCCAAAGATTACGGTTTTATCAAAAGCTTTAAAGGCTAAACTCTCATCATTCCCCAGCGAAGTTGCCAATCTGTTGACGTCCGGTCTCATTCAGGGCGGAAGCAAAAAAACCGTCGCCGCCGTCACGGGCTGTCCTTTGACCACTCGCCGTGGCAACAGCTCTCGCGCACGCGGGACACCATTGGAAGGTGTAAGAAATTTAGACCCCTTAAACCCAAACATATTAACCTAGATATTTAGCCAAGTGATTAACTTAGGTAAATTAAGCAGATCTAGGTTAACACTAATATATCATATCATGCAAAGTGCGGAAAATAAAGAACACACGATATGATAACCTAAGAAAACCTGGGGAGGATTTAACCTAGCTATCCTCAAGGTAAAACAGAACTCACTATGAAAGAATTGAAGTTTAAACAATGGCGACTTAGACCACTAACATCTTATTGCTACCTCGAGTAGGAAACTTACTACCACGACCACGTGATAGCTCCGAGTCCACGGACTACTTCTTTCTTGAATTCACAGCAAGCACAAGCACTCCTACTTGTATATCTTTAAGTTCTTGAATCTTCAACTGAATGATCACCAAGCTCTTGACATCAATCTTGAGTTTGGAAACCCTAAGTGTATGTGAAGGCAAAACGTGGCTAGGGTTTTCCCTTTTATACTTAAGGCAAAACATAAAACCCTACACGTCAAACGGGCTTGGGCTGAGTTAGAAATTCTGCAAAAAAAAAAAAAAAAAACAATCTACACGACTTTTGATCGGTCGAGTCTAATTCTTAATTGATCGAGCTTGGCAGATTTGCACAGTAACTTCTGTAGTAACTCGATTCCAAATTTACATAAAAACCACATACTTTGAGCAAGTCTTAACAAGACTAAAACCGTTTTGATCGTGGTTTGCCAACCTTACAAAATGAAGTTCTAATACATTAGTTCCTAATTCCTTAGAACCTAACAGACTCCCCTTTTGGCAATCCGTGACAAAACACAAACTTAACATAAAACTCAAAGTTTACAAAAAAAAAAAAAAAAACAGCCTATTACAAGACAATAGCCCAACTAAACAAATTCAACCTAACTACTATCTATCAGTTGCAAGTGTAGACAGCAACACAACTGAATCAACTTGTATATTCCTGTAACACTTAACAAACACATAAATGCATGTGTGGAAAATACAAGTAATATTGAAAATAACTTCTTGATTTCACATTACACAAAATAAAGATATATATCATGAATAACCTCATAAATATAAATCAATAAGCAATGTAAGACAATGTGAAACAAGAAACATATACAATCAATGTATCTCCACCTATCATAGACAACCCAAAAAAAAAAATATATCATGAGCCAAAAAGATAAATACAAAATGAAGCACCCAAATACAATCTAAAATCTCCACAGCTCCACAATATCACAAAAGTATCACAAAAGTATCAAAATCTCCCCCTAAATGTACTCCCCCTTTTTGTGACGAATTGCCAAAGGGCACTCACTCATCACCAAAAAGAGGTGGCAGAGGAGAACGTCGAAGACTCTCCAAATCTGCTCGCAAAGTACGTATCTCATCAAGCATGTCCACCAAAAGCTGACCATGAGCTGCCTGGAATGTCATGACAGTATCCAACATCCGACGAATGTCCGAATCATCCGTAGGTGAAGGTGGAGGAAAAGCAGCAGCAACAGTCGGATCAACAGACGTCTCTACCGTAGGAGCACCTGCAGAAGAGGAAGGAGGAGGAGTGACACCAGAAGGCTCAACCCTAGGATGTTTAGAGCTAGCTCGAAGCTGAGCATCCTTTTGCCTATGAAAGATGGCACCAATGGGAGCAACTATATGAACAGGCTCAGAAGCTGGGAAATCACCTAACCCTAAATGGAGAAGAATCCTATGAATAAAAACAGGGAAGAACAAAGCATGAGTAGTAGAACTGCTCCTATGCACCTCGTTCAAAGAACGAAGAAAAAGATGAGGAAAACTGATAGGAGCATCAGTGACAAGAGCATAAAGAAACACACATTGCTCAATAGGGATAATGTGTAGATGAGAGATAGGCCACAAGGAATGACAGGCAATCCTAAAGAAAAGATAGTGAATCTCAATAAACTCAGCAGACGTGATCTGAGGATCAGAACCCCACTGGATAGAAGAACTAGTGATGTATGACATAACATCATCAAGGGGAGGAGACTCATCATAAGGATAGACAGGATGAGAAACCACAGGCACCCCAAGAGCATTAGACACTACTAAAGGAGTAATGCGATTCTCTACACCTCGTATCCAACTATTTACTAAAGTGTTGAAATCATAGACATGGATAGAGAGGTTCGAGTAGAACTCTTTAATCAGGGTAGCCAGAGGTGGATGATCAATGTCTAATAAAGGTAACCAACCCCAACGCTTAAAGTTATGCCTCACCTTATCATCTAACTCATCTAGTAGAACCCAACGCTCGCCCCAAATGTTCCTCTTAAGGTTAAGTGTCTCATAGGTCTCCTAATGTTTCTCACTCAGAAACCTATCACTATCGAAGGATAGTCAAGAAGAAGAGGTCTTATGAGCTCTAGTTTTCCTAGGCATGATGCTACAGACCAGATAGAGAGACACAGAAAGAAAAAAACAAGGGCAGACTACAAGATTAGCACAAGAACAATATAGAAAAAAAATTCTATATGATGCAAGATCAGAATATTCAAATGATGCATGGTCTAATGCAATGAAACAGTTCAATTATGTTCCAAATTGACAAAATTGGCTTGAGCAAGAACGTTACATCAAAAATCCCCAAATTTGAAAAACTCATTTTCACAAAACCCAACAAATTGAGAAATTGATCATTACACAAGTTAGAAAACACAATATAATGATCAAATGAGTCAATCTAACAAGCCAATTTCATCAATTTACATCAAATTGGACAAAAACCACAAATTCGGCATTTTTCAAGCCCTAGAATTTTCAATTTTTCACAAATCGCCAAATTGATCAAATTAAACCATATAGATCAGTTGTATATAATGTCCCAACAAAAACCCAGTGATTTATTATGAAAGAAACGGCCTAAAACATCAACAATCCCAAAAAGACAAAGTTCCAAAAATTACCCACAATATGCATGATTTAATGCATGAAAAATGAAAATAAATGGAAAAGGAAGGGTAAAATAGACATACCGGCCTAGGGAGAGAGAATCTTTGCAAAAATTCGAAGGAAAACAACAAAAAATCCTATTTGGAGGCTTGACCGGTCTATGAGAGAGAAAAGACAATTTGAAAACTTTTTGAAAAGTGAAGAACACGTGAGAAAAAATCCCTTTAAAAAAAAACTCTCAGCACGATTTTCGATCAATCGAAAATTAGATTCGATCGGTCGAAAGTGCTTCAATTGATCCAGAACCAATCGAGCATCGATCGAAACAGACAGAAGCTGACCAAAGGATTTAATCGCAATTTCGATTGGTCGAAAAACAGGTTTGATCGATCGAAATTCTAGAAAAATCAATTTTTTGAAAAACAAAGCAATTTTTGTGAAGAAACTCCTTAAAGCATTAAATTTTATGAATAAAATGTATGAGTATGAGATGAAATGCTTTTCAAAAAACACTTGTTTTAATCCCAGTTTTCCAAAATTAAAATTATCACACAATTTTCCTCAAGATCTCAAACATCAAACATGTTTTGCATGCAATTCAAGGAATTTTCAAACTTGGTTGGTCAGACCAAAAACACATAATAACATGTACAAAGTTTAGCAAAGAGTAACTTGTGTAGTGTGTGCAACTAGCAAAAGCTTGAGAAACATGTGAGGTGATATGTGAATAGAAATCAATCACAATTTCTACAAAATTCATCACATAAATTTGAAAGAGACTATCACTAAAAGAGTTACATCATATAACTCTCACATCTCCTAGAATAAGAGCTTGCAATCATGTAAGTTTCTTGATATGCCTCATAATATACACACTAATTTCAATTGATCAGAAACTTATTAAAATAGCTGGGATAATGTACACACTAATTTTATTTGAATTGTGAAATTATTATAGCCCAATAATGTACACACTAATTTTAACATTTTAACCAAGGCTATACATTATTTTCTTTTTGTGCATGTGCTACACTTTCTCGGGCACAAAATCTTATGATATGCACTATGGTGTTCATGATTGGCTAATAAACAGTGGTGAGATGGTTATTTATACCTTTCTCAATAAGACCAAGTCTGACAATCAAAGACATGTGACTTCAAGATCAAGATCAAGTGATCAAAACTATAAACATCTTTCCCACATAACATGCACTACAAAGCTCAAACTAGTAAAGTGCAAAAAAGTAAGCTCATCCAAGCTAAACAAGGTACATAGATATGTTATGTAAAAATAGATTGACCAACCTTGTTTTCAAATTCAAGAAAAATACTGCAAAACACAATCTTGTTACCCTTTTTTTTTATAAAATAAAAAAACATCCTAGAATGAAATGTATGAAGGTTATGCAATGCAAATCCTAGTAAAAAAATGGTCACAAGAGATAAAGCAATGAAGAACAAGGACCATGTCAGACAGACTCAATTAGATCGAGCCTTTTGCATCCAAAACCTTTTAGATGCAACTCTAGCATTGGAGTTATTATTCACATTAGAATTCTGAGAAACTCTAGGATTGGAATAAAGGTTTAACACCTTTACCAATTCACCAATAAGTACCATAGGATCTTGTACTTGAGGCACAAGTACTTTTGGTTTATTTGCTCACTTAGCAGCTTGCAACTTGAAACAGTTTGGACGAATATGTCTAGACTTTCCACAAAAATGACAAACCCATGCAGGCTAATCATGCAACTTGCCTTTAGAAGAATCAGAAGCCTTAGATTTAGACTCTTGAAGATCAACCCTAATCTTCCTAGGAGGTGTAACTTCTACAAATTTAACAGCTTCACTCATAGAGGGTTTGACAACCTCACTCTTAGGGAGTTCAGTAGAAGGAACAAAGTTTGTGGAATGAAATTCAGGCACAGAGATGCTTTCCATAAAACCTAAGCCAGTTTTGTCAGAGGGAGACTTTTGAACACTTAGCATGTGATCAAGTTTGGAGCTTGCAGACCTATTAGTTTGTTCTCTAGCAACAGACAGTTCAAGTTTCAAATTTTTAACTTTCTCAAGTAAAAGCATGTTCTCAATCTTCACATTATTCAAAAGTTCATTAGTATCAAACAATTTCACAAGCAAATTTTTCTTATCAAGTTTAAGAGATGCAATTTTCTTTAAGCCAAGTTCAACATTCATAGCATCCTTTGCAGCAACTTTGCAAAGTTTATTATAGGCTTCTTGTAAATCTACATCTTCAGAGAGTTCCCCATCAGAAGAGTTTTCTTCAACAGACACACTTTCAGTGATTACAACAGTAGCAGTGAAAGCAATGAAGTTTTCAT
This sequence comes from Lithocarpus polystachyus, assembly GCA_033629205.1. Taxonomy (NCBI): domain Eukaryota; kingdom Viridiplantae; phylum Streptophyta; class Magnoliopsida; order Fagales; family Fagaceae; genus Lithocarpus; species Lithocarpus polystachyus. The sequence continues at coordinate 32,624,290 of CM066169.1, read as the reverse complement.
CCTCATCACTACCAGATTCATTGTCAAAAACTTCATCATCTCTAAGGGTTACAGCCATAACCATACCCTTAGTTCTCAAGTATGTAGGACATTCAGATTTCACATGACCATACCCTTGACATCTAAAACATTGTTACCCTATAGAATTATTAGAAGGTTGACCTACTTTCTCTTTAGGTTTTTCAGTGTTATTAGCCTTAGTGAGATCATTCCTCTTAAAATTTCTAGGTTCAATAGTGTTTTTACCTCTTGCCCTTCTGTTATTGTTCCTAAGAATATTTCTAAAGTTCTTGGCAAGGTAAGCAATCTCTGTAGCAGAGAGCTCATCATCAAATCTACTAGCATCAACATCATCAACAGACTTAAGAGCCATTGATTTGGATTTGTTAGTCTTAGGTAGGTCCAACTCATAGGACTGAAGAGATCCTACAAGTTCATCAACAGGGATGGAGTCCACATCCTTACTTTCAATGATGGCAGACACTTTGAGTCTAAAATCCTTAGTCAAAGATCTAAGAATCTTCCTAACAATTTTAGGTTGATCATAGATTTCACCCAAATTATATGCAAAATTAACAATATCATTAAGTTTAGCATAGAATTCATCAAAAGATTCATCATCAGTCATTCTAATGCTTTCAAATCTAGTAGTCAATTGCTGTAACTTATTAATTTTGATAGCGTTTGTGCCTTCACGCATAGTCTGGAGGATATTCCAAGCAGTATAAGCCACCTCAACATTAGAGATTCTTTTAAATTCCTCCAAAGAAACAGCATTAAAAATAGCATTCATAGCTTTGCTATTAAAAGCTGCAACCTCTTTTTAAGAAGTTTGCCACCACTCACAAAGGTAGTGGGCTTCTCCCATTCGTATTCAACAGAGTTCCAGACTCACTCATCAATAGATTTCAGGAATGTTTTCATCCTTACTTTCCAATAAGCATAATTATTCTCATCAAAATGAGGTGGAATAATAAGAGAGTGTCCGTGTTCCATGACAACAGGGGTCAAGGATCAACTTTTAGATCAAAAGATCTACAATAAAAAGCTACCCGCTCTGATACCACCTGTAAGAAATTTAGACCTATAAACCCAAACAGTTTAACCTAGATATTTAGCCAAGTGATTAACTTAGGTAAATTAAGCAGATCTAGGTTAACACTAATATATCATATCATGCAAAGTGCGAAAAATAAAGAACACATAATATGATAACCCAGGAAAACCAAATCGGTAAAAAACCTGGGGAGGATTTAACCTAGCTATCCTCTAGGTAAAACAGAATTCACTATGAAAGAATTGAAGTTTACACAATAGCGACTTAGACCACTAACATCCTATTGCTACCTCGAGTAGGAAACTTACTACCACGACCACGTGACAGCTCCAAGTCCACGGACTACTTCTTTCTTGAATTCATAGCAAGCACAAGCACTCTTGCTTGTATATCTTTAAGTTCTTGAATCTGCAACTGAATGATCACCAAGCTCTTGACATCAATCTTGATTTTGAAAACCCTAAGTGTATGTGAAAGCAAATACCTCTAGATCTCACAATAAGATTCACATACACAGCATTCAGAACACTCAAAATGTGGCTAGGGTTTTCCCTTTTATACTTAAGGCAAAACATAAAACCCTACACGTCAAACGGGCTTGGGCTGAGTTGGAAATTCTGCAGAAAAAACAATCTGCACGACTTTTGATCGGTCGAGTCTAATTCTTGATCGATCGAGCCTAGCAGATTTGCACAGTAACTTCAACAGTAACTCGATTCCAACTTTACATAAAAACCACATACTTTGAGGAAGTCTTAACAAGACTAAAACTGTTTTGATCATGGTTTTCCAACCTTACAAAATGAAGTTCTAATATTTTAGTTCCTAATTCCTTAGAACCTAATAGAAGGCCCTTCTCAGTATATATGGTGGTGTGTGTTCGCGTGGAGCTTCGGGTGCTCTCTCTCTCTTGGTTGAGGAAGGTAGGTTTACCTTTGGTTTTAGGGCAAGAATTTGGGCCAAATTTCGAGGGATTACCACAGGTAAGTGGAGTCACCACCAATCATTGGGTTTTTCTAAAGTGTGATTGGTCACCTGTTTCTAGTTGATTTTATAACCAATCTTAGGTTAAGAAAAATGGAATTTTTCCTAATCTAATGTGGATGGCAAAAAATCTTGATTCTTAGGTCCGAAAGTTTGGTTACGTTTGGGGAAGGTGTTAGGCACCGCACAACGCCTATCCAAGGACAGTCTTTTGTTTTGATAAAACCTTAATTTTCAGAAATTGGCAATAAAAACATGATTTCGGCAATGGCTTTTGGGGCTTTGCATGCATGGGGGCTTTGAGGTTTTGGCTTTTGAATGGGCGTGGTCCCAATCTATACTTTCCTAAGGTGTTCAAGCAAAGTGCTAGATTTCTACGGCGAAAATTTGGTGACAAGTCACCATACTTTCGCTACGAAAATTAGGCATCGCCTGCCTTAGGTGACACAGACTGTGACAATCACACCGGAGGTATATATATACATACACCATGCACAATGCAAGCACACAGAGCAGGAAAGTAAATGCCTACATCCCATAGCCCAAAAAATAAGTGTAGGAAAATAAACAAGGGTCGCCATACTCTAGAGATGAGGACGAATGGTACAAAGCATGACATACCTAATACAAACCATCTAGGAGAGAAAATGAGGAGGAAGAAAGGGGGTTTAAAAGAGTACATAACCAAAGGGAAAGGCTAAACTCCTAAACCTACTGAACACAGTCGCTTAGCTTATCTGCATGCTTGCGTTTGTGCCCTTTTTGCTTATGCCAGGGAAGCCATGCCCTAGCTCCATGCGTCCTCGCTCTATGTGTGTACATGCAAAGGCAAAGACAAGAAATCAGCAGACAAGCAATGGAAGGAAAAGATGCAAAGTGCATATGAAGGAGACATAAAGTAGATAAGCATGATATACATGGCAAGCATAGAGACAAGGATGTAAGCAAACAAGCGAGAAGGCAAACAAGCAAGATAGCAAGAAAACAAGCAAAAAGGTAAATAATAAGAAAGGAAACAAAAGATGGTGTCCACTAGGGACAAATGTAGGTTTGGATCGAATGTCCATAACTTCATTGTGTTGAAGTATGAATGACACACTAGCAAGCAAGATTCATGCATGGACATGTAAGCAAGCATGTAAAGATGACTGGAAAGCCAATGGGTGGCATAAACAAGCATGGTAAGCATAACATTACGCGGAGTGGAAAAGGGAAAGGTACGCACAAAGCAACCTGGCATCCGGAGACGCCTCCCAAATGGTTAAGCCCACGGAGGGCGCTAAACATAGCAAAGCCTAGAACTAGAGAGGCTAACACAAGCATAAAGCAAAGAATCAGCAAGCATAAAGATGCAAATAGGATGATCCAAACCCTTTGATATGGGTTAAGGTACGTGAACGATGACAAAGACCTTAGGGTCTAGATCGGGTCCTAATCATTAGGCCAAAACACAAGTAATAAAGATAAAGCGATGAAAAGAGCATAGATCTAGGCACACAAACATGGCATGGAGCGCACAAGCACATGGAAGATGGCATAAAGCATGAAAAGAGCATAGATCCAAGCACACAAGCATATGGAAACATAGATCTAGACATATAAGCATAAAAACGTGCAAGCAAACATGTAGAAAGCTAGCACATAGACATGGTAGAACATGAATCCAAGCGTATAGACATGTATGGATGTAGATCTAAGCATGAAACATGGAGAAAATCGCATAAATACATAGATTTGGGCAAAGCGTAGCCAACAACATCAAACAAACACGTGAACATGTAACCCTAATCATCAACCTAGAACAAATAGAGGCATAAACATACGAAAACATGGCATAAAATCCTAAGCATGTAGATCTACACATATAAGCATGTAAAAATGTAGATCTAAGCATGAAAACTTGGCATAAGACATAAAAACAAAGAAATTTAAGCTAGAAACACAAATAAAGTAAGAAACATGCTAAAGAAAGCAAAAGATCATGTTATTTTAGCAAAAAGAGCAAGATAAATGCTAGAAAAAAATTTAGAAGGTTAGGGGTGCGAATAGTTGCTAGAAAGCTACATCCACACCCCTAAACCCCAAATCCAATATGTAGAACCAAAGAGAAGAAGATTGGGTATAAGAACAATACCTCGTATTTTCGGTGAAGAAGGAAGAATCAAGAGGCTTCGATGTGTTTTTTGTGTTTGGAAGAGAGGAGAAAAGCCTAGAAATCATCTAGGCAGAGAGCAAAAACCCAGAAAAGTTGTCTCCTCCCCTAGTCTGAAGGTGTTAGGGGCCTTTTATAGCCCTAGCGCATTTTTCGAGGCCGTGGCCCTTGTAGGGCCCCACCTTCAAAAGGCTCGGATCAGGTTGATCTTGACACCCCTGTAAAGATCTTGATTTTTGGTTTCTAAAAAGGTATGAAACTTAAAAATCCAATGGCTGGATCAAAAAATATGGCTCCAGGAAGTTAGTGGTGCATTAATCGATGCATTAACCCGGTTTTCGTCATATCTTGCCCAATTTAACTCTGATTTTGACCCATGAATAGTCGTTGGAATGAGAATTTGATAATATTCACAATGATATTGGTTTAACCCGTTCTGACGACTAGATCAAAATTAGAGTTTTTAGGCCCACCTAGAGTCAACTTCGGTTCAAACTTGGTTAAAGTGGCTAAAAATCTCCGAGAAGCTCGAGCTTGATGAAAAACTATGTGTTGGGGTGTATGCCCTAAAATCCAATTTATTGGCATTTCATAAATAATTAAAATTTTTAATTATATGAGACTATTTATAAATGAACAAATGGGACATTATCTTAGTCCATGAGATGCATAGTATGTGATTTATGTGATTTAGTCACAGAAGATATAAATCACAAGTTCTTTGTAAACTGAGAATTTTAGTTCATAGTCGGTGATGAAATTGGGCGTTTCATCTGCAAAGACTATAACATATCAACTAAGATGATTTGTCTTGATCATGGAAATGGAGATTTCTAGTTGGTATGTTGATATGTTGTAAGAGTTAAGACATATTGAACTGGACCGTTGTGAGATTTATTATTCTCCTAACGACTGTCAAATGAATAATAAATCTCACGACTTCTATTTACATCAACTCTAAATCCTGAGAGAATAATGGACTTGATCATGAGATGTAGGTTGCTTTGATATATCAGGAGTGAGATCTATAAGTTATGGTCAAAACCTCAGTATGTTGGGCAGCCGCATTTAGTGTTGATGGAACATATATTCTCAAGATGGGATTCATAATCTCTTAACGGAGATATAAAATATTCCCTTGAGATAAGTTTAATGGGATTGATTATTCAGAGAGTTAGGCCCAACCACTCTAGTAAGGAGTTACTACAGTATATATTTATGGAATTAGATTTCATAAATATATGATGAATAACATTAAGGATTAAACCGGGTACTCAAGGATTAAGATGTAGTAATCTTCAAAGTGGCAGTCTATATTCATGACTTTGTATTACTACGAATATTTTAATGAAGGGGTTGCATGTATAATAAAGTCTTGAGATATAATTTATTAATAAAGCCTAGAGTGCAATTATATTCATATAGTGGTATTGAATATAATTAATGGTAACTTTGGACTTGTCAAGAGTTGTCAGAAAAGCCCTAGGCCCATTGGAGCTAGAGTCATATTTGTTTCCTTTTGGTCCCACTCCAAGCCACACGCTAGAGTCTAATTGGAATGGCCTAAAAGGCTAGCCCAATTAGATAGTTAGTTGTATATAAGGAGAGAAACATACAAAATTTCATAAGTCCTTTCATGGGTCTTTTTCATAAATGTTTTTCATTAAAATTACACAAGGAATGAAATGGTTTGTATGTGAGTATTGGACACTCCCTTGTTCTCTCCTTGGAAACTGATTGAGAGACCACACATCTTGGGCATTAAGTGGAATTGGAGTGAAGATTAAAAGCCTTCCCAAGAACTTCTGATTTTTGGTTTTGAATTTGACCACACCAAGGTATGCTTTCTTGTTCTTAAATTCTGAAACTTTCACAGTGGATGTTATCAAATGCGAATGAAGTAGATTCGTTAATTTTCCGCTGCGTATGTTTTGTATGTGATACGAACATGTATTTTTCCCAACAATTGGTATCAGAGTGGTCTTCAATTCAAATATGAATAACATGTTTTGTGAGTTTTAGAATTAGAGATAATTGTTTCTATATGTTAGAAGATTATCTATGTATTTAATTTTCTGCATGGATGTTGATACTATGATTTGATAAAAACTGATATTGATGTTATGATGTTGTTTAAATCTAAATTTAAGTATGTTAAATTCATCTTTAAGGCTATAGCATTAATGGAATTCAATTTTGATATCAAATTTTGCATATCATGTTCATATGGTAGTTGTTTGTTCATGAAAAATCGTTGAAAACTATTTGCAACTGCTCTGGAAAAACTGAGAACACGAGTTTTTTGCGGGTTAGCTTCCCGCGAAGTTACTCGCGAAAAATGATTCTGAAGACAAAAACTTTTCGTGGGTAAGCTTTACTTGCGAACCAATCACGAGACAGTAGCGAAAGTTTCTGTCTGAATTTTTGTGTTTTCAATTTTTTGCTTTAACTTGTTTTCGCAGGAAGTGCTTAGTTGTGAGATATCCGTGAGACAGTAGCGAAAGTTTCTGTCTAAATTTTGTGTTTTCACTAATTTTATGCCTTTTTCACAAGAAGAGCTTAGTCGCGAGATTCTCGCGAAAATACATTTGAAGGAAATTTTGAATATTTTCTAAATGTTTTCAAATGTATAAAGTGTAAGGAAATGTGTGATGAGATTACACATGATTCTAACTAAAAGACCTAATGAGATCAAAAATATTAGTTAAATAGAACTCTTAGTCCTAAATAGTTTAGGACTTGTCTTTTAAGAAACAGTCTAATGAGATTGGAGTTGTTGTATAATTAAAAGTCCTTAATTTATTTTAATTAGAAGTTTTAATGAGATTAAAGCTTAATTAAAAGTCCTTAATATATATTTTCTAATGAGATTAGAACTTTTTATTTAGTAAATTAAGGATAGAGTTCTATATAACTAATTTTTGATTCATTAGTGTTTAAGGAATCCTAAATAGTTTAGGACTTCCATTTTAGTTAGCGATTCTAATCATATTAGAGTCTTCAACAAGTGCAAGGTTACTAGTTGTGATGGGATCACAATTATTTAAGAAAAACCCATACAACAAGTGGGAGTGCTGAAATAACCCTTTTGTTAAGTTTAATGTAATGTGAATAGATACCTTGTCTTGACTTCGAGTCTTGCATTCCATGTGGAGGGTATTTACTTCACGGATTACAAGGTTAAACTTCTTTGTGATTGCGCGAATGTCCGTTATGCCATTGTGATGTGACTTAGTAACATCACATTGAATTTAAACAATTAAACACATTTGATGTGTAGGGTTAAAGTTGTGATTAGATCACAATGATTTCATCACAAACCACTTGTTTTAAAATTTCTAGTGGGAGAGAGTTTCAAGGGTTGATTCTCACGGCCTCCATTGTCAGTTTATAGTAGTGTGATTAGGCACCTTGCCATGGCGTATATGCCTTGCTTCCTTCGGAAGGTGTTTAATTCATGGTACTACAGGTTAAACTTCTTAATGATGAATGAAGTGTGTTTTTACATCAAGAACGACCACGCTTCCATGGAGTTACTTGGTGACTCACATTGATTTTAGGCAATGGTGTACACTAGACTGAGTGTAATGTTAACCTCCCCTCGGAGCTATGTCATTATTACTTAGAGACTAAAAAAAAAGTGGCAAATTATTTTTGTTTGGTAAGAGTTACCATGATAGCATTAATTATGAGAATAATTCTCGCCTGATCATAGTGATTGGTATGACCTCACTTCCGAGGAATATTAATTGTGGTATTAGGTTGTTGTTGCACCTGGTATAGTATTTTTTGGGTTTCAAAGTATATGGTTATGGATGCAAAATATAATGTCCCCGTATTTATGTTCATAGTCTCAAAATAAAGTTGTCATAAATTTTTTGTTCTCTAGCTACTATTTTAAATGAATCATATTAACTAAGAAATAATTTTGGACATGGTGCTTAAAGGAGCTGAAGTACATAAATATGTTTTGATTTGGCATTGTCATAATTTCCTATGTATGATGCATTGATGGAAGATAGCTTATGATTTGATCATAGTTTCCATTGAAATGCTAAAATATTACATTGGCTTCTATTTCAATTGTGCTACAACATGAGAAGCAAGAGATAGTAATACATTTAGACTTTATATTAAGTCTAAATGAGATGTTTGGTTGAATCATATTGAGTGCTAAGAAAAGCTTAAAGATTTCCAACACTATATCATTTTATGAAAATGTTTTAATTTTTTTAAAATGAATTGGAATTCTTGGATGTAGAGATTAAATGTTAATCTCATATGGATATGATCCACAAGTCCTTGTTAGAAACATTTGATCAATTCAGATTGTTTTCAAAATAAATTATTTTTATGTTATCTGAATTGATGAGTGAGTTCTACGCAATGGAAGACATCCTAAAAGCTAAAGCTAGGATCAATATGATTTAATTCAAATTCTTAGCCTGAACTGAAAGGTAAGGGTGATAAGAAGATGAATTATAATACCAAACAGTTGGACAAGTAAGTTGTCCTAGTAGTTGCCAAAAGGAAATTAGATTCAAAAGCATGACAAAAAGGAAAGTGTTTCTATTTTGGTAAAGCTAGCATTGTCCATGATTATTTTCTAGATGAAAATTTACATGTTTTACTTTTTAAAGAGAAGGTTTTCATACTTTGGTATTGTATGTTTTGGAACTTATGTCTAGATCTTATTAATTTAAATGATATTCAAGATTGGTGAAAGATGGGCTTTTAGAACCATTATTTCGTTATATTCCCACTCTTTGAATTTTATTTAGAGGATAATAAGATCTAGGGCTCCTTTATTGTAAATGAATAAAGTTTCAATGACTTCTTTAAGTCAATGCATACATGAAGGAGGAATAAGACTCTTTTAAAAATAGTAAAGCTCATGATAAGTATTTCCTTTTGCTTATTTCTTTTGGAGATATACTCTAATAATTACTATACATTTTCTAAAGTTGATTTCAAAAGTTTGTTCCTATGACATTTGTCAAATCGTGGATTAGGTGAAAACCTAGTATATGATATTTCCACTTTTGAAAATGTCCAGCACTTGTGCTATAAAGGAAGCCTAACAAGTTGAAATCAAAAGATAGAAAAATGTGTGTTTATGATGAGTATCCAAAAGGAATGGTATAAGACTATTTTGGTAGTTATAAAGAAAACAAGATGTTTGTAAAGTACTATTACAAAGTTCTTGATGATGACTATGTGAATAATCTTAAGGCTAAACGCATAATTTTTCTAGAAGAAAGATGTCAGATTTTATTGAGAGATAACTATGAAATACATTTAGAAATGAGTTGGTTGTATTAGATACACCACCAGGTATTATTCTAGATATATAGCTAGTACACCGGTACAATATCGTAGTGGAAGGATTATTAATTACCAAATTCATACATTTGGAATAAACTTTTGAAGTCATTCCACAAGGATATGAATTTAATCCTCAGTCCTACATAGAGGCTATGATATGAATATGGATTACTGGATCAAGGTTATGTGAATAGAATTGGATTCTATTTGAAGTCTAGAACTTGTAGAGGCGCCTAATGGCATTAGGCCTATTGTTTTCAAATAGGTCTACAAGTAAATGAGATTGATAGATTTGAAGGTACAAACCTTCAAAGTCAAGACTAGTGGCGAAAAGATTTACTCAGAAAGAAATGGTTCAATTATGAAAGATTTTTTCACCTATAGTCAAGATTGACTCTATCTAGATTCTCTTATCCATTATATTTCATTTGGATGAAATATGGCAATGGATATCAAGAAAGCTTCTTTTAGTAGCAATCTTGAGGAAGACATCTATATGATGTAACTAGACTTGTACATAGCAAAGAAATAGTAGTGCTTAGTATGCAAGTTGCTTAAATTCCATTTAAGCATTAAAGCAAGCATCTAAATCATAAAACATCATCATTGATCAAGCAATCAATTTGTTTGATTTTGATCAAGTATTAAAAGGCCTTATGTGTGTGAAAGCTATATAAAATAATAAATTTCTTAATGTATGTTGATGACATTCTAATCATTTAGAATGATGTAGAGATATTGTCATCAATAGAGTTTTTGTTGTCTAATCCAGTTTGATAAAAAGTACTTGGGAAAGACTAGTTATATCCTAAGAATTTAAACTTTGTTACAATTAAGAAATTAGGATATTGAGTTTATCTCAAACTGCTTAAATAGATTAGATTCTAGCCAAGTATAGCATGTAATACTTCAAGAAAGGATTTTTTTCCTTTTAAGTTTGAAGTTCCTTTATATAGGACTATAGTCCTAAACATAAAAAAGGAAGAGCATATTAAGATGGTTCCTTATATCAAATCGATAGGAAGTCTTTATGCTATGCTATATACTAGGCTAAATATCTATTTTTCGGTGGGCATGGTAATCAAATATCAATTGAATCAAAGATCACTTAATTTAGTGGGAGTAAAGCATATACTCAAATATCTTAGGATTGTGAGAGAATAAATGCTTGTCCACAAAAGTGAGGTTTTGATGGTTATTAGATGTTCAAATGCTGACTTGTAGTTCGATTGTGATTCATGAAGTTGGACTTTAAGATATGTGTTCATCCTAGTGGTATAGATACACATTAAGCATAAGTATTATCTCACTAGAGAGATATAAATACTTAAGTAGTAATAGAAAAGATTACTTATGCAATAATTCTGGCTGAAACTTGTTTCCAAACCTTGCCTTAGAGTGACTATGGATTACTATAAAAGGAGATAAGTGTCGGATATATTGTAAATGTTAGGAAATCATCATGTTTGTATCGCATACAAAACATACGCAGCGGAAAATAAACGGATCTACTTCATTCGCAATTGATAACATGTACTATGTAGGTTTAAGAATATTAGAACAAGAGAGTGTACCTTGATGCGGTGAAATTCAAAACCGAATGAAGAGGCAGTCGGGAAGACTTTCAATCTTCACTCCAATTCCACTTGATGCCCAAGATGTGTGGTCTCTCAATCAGTTCTATGTTTTTTAGAGAGAATATGAAAGAGTGTCTCACTTCCTTATTTTCATTACCTTTCACATACAAACCATTTCATTCAATATAAAATTCGGTATGTTTCTCTCCACATAACTGATTATCTAATTGGGCTATCCTTTTGGGCCTTCCCAATTGGGCTTTAGTGTGTGGCTTGGAGTGGGACCAAAAGGGAACAAATAAGACACTAGCTCCAATGGGCCTTGGACTTTTCTGTCAACTCTTGACAAGTCCAAAGTTACCATTAATTATATTTAATACCACTTTATAAATATAATTGCACTCTAGGCCTCATTAATAAATTATATCCCAAGACTTTATTATACATACAACCCCTTCATAAAATATTCGTAGTAATACAAAGTCATGAATATAGACTGTCACTTTATGAATTACTACATCTTAATCCTTGAATACCCGATTTAATCCTTTTGAGTTATTCACCATATATTTATAAAATCCAATTTCATAAATATATACTTTAGTCTTACTAAAGTGGTTAGGCCTAACTCTCTGAATAACTGTACCCATTAAATTTATCTCAAAGGAATATTTTATATCTCCGTTAAGCGACTATGAATTCCATCTTGAGAATATATGTTCCATCAACACTAAATGTGGCTGCCTAACATACTGAGGTTTTGACCGTTACTTTAGATCTCACTCCTGATATATCAAAGCAACCTACATTTTATGATCAGGTCCATTATTCTCTCAGGATTAAGAGTTCATGTGAATATAAGTTGTGAGATTTATTATTCAATTGACAGTCGTTAGGAGAATAATATATCTCACAGCGGTCCAGTTCAATATGTCTTAACTCTTAAAACATATCAACATATTAACTAGAAGTCACCACATCCATGATCAAGACAAATCATCGTAGTTAATATGTTATAGTCTTTGCAGATGAAATGCCCAATTTCATCACCGACTACGACCCAAAATTCTGAGTTTACAAAGAACTTGTGATCTATATCTTCTGTGACTAAATCACATAAATCACATACTATGCATCTCATGGACTATTTGATAATGTCCGAATATTCATGTTACCATTATTTTAGATAAGAATAAAATAACTTTATTAAACACAATATTAAGTCATACATGATTTCTCACATAATGTCATACATAATATCATACATAGCATCATACAATAGGATTTAAGGGCACATATCCTAATAGTAAATTGTCTTTGAGGGCAACTGGGAGATTGTTGGGGTTTATGCCCAAAAATCCAATTTAATGGCATATCATAAATAATTAAATTGTTTAATTATATGAGACTATTTATAAATGAACAAATGGGACATTATCTTAGTTCATGAGATGCATAGTATGTTATTTATGTGATTTAGTCATAGAAGATATAAATCACAAGTTCTTTGTAAACTGAAAATTTTAGTTCGTGGTCGGTGATGAAATTGGGCGTTTCATCTGCGAAGACTATAATATATCAACTAAGATGATTTTTTTTTATCATGGAAATGGATATTTCTAGTTGGTATGTTGATATGTTTTAAGACTTAAGACATATTGAACTGTACCGTTGTGAGATTTATTATTCTCCTAACGACTGTCAAATGAATGATAAATCTCACGACTTCTATTTACATCAACTCTAAATCCTGAGAGAATAATGGACCTAATCATGAGATGTGGGTTGCTTTGATATATTAGGAGTGAGATTTATAAGTTACGGTCAAAACCTTAGTATGTTGGGCAATCGCATTTAGTGTTGATGGAACATATATTCTCAAGATAGAATTTATAATCTCTTAACGGAGATATAAAATATTCCTTTGAGATAAGTTTAATGGGATTAGTTATTCAGAAAGTTGGGCCCAACCACTTTAGTAAGGAGTTACTAAAGTATATATTTATGGAATTAGATCTCATAAATATATGATGAATAACATTAAGGATTAAACCAGGTACTCAAGGATTAAGATGTAGTAATCTTCAAAGTGGCAGTTTATATTCTTGACTTTGTATTACTACAAATATTTTAATGAAGAGGTTGCATGTATAATAAAGTCTTGGGATATAATTTATTAATAAGGCCTAGAGTGCAATTATATTTGTTGGGTAATATACATGTTTGCATCGAATACAAAACATACGCAGCGGAAAATAAACGGATCTACTTCATTCGCAATCGATAATATGCACTATGTAAGTTTCAGAATATAAGAACAAGAGAGTGTACCTTGATGCGGTGAAATTCAAAACCGAGTGAAGAAATACTCGGGAAGACTTTCAATCTTCACTCCAATTCCACTTGATGCTTAAGATGTGTGGTCTCTCAATCAGTTCTATGTATCTAGAGAGAATATGAAAGAGTGTCTCTCTTCCTTATTTTCATATATTGTACTCTTATTAAACATACAAACCATTTTATTCTATATAAAATTCTGTATGTTTCTCTCCATATAACTGATTATCTAATTGCGCTAGCCTTTTGGGCCTTCCCAATTGGGCTTTAGTGTGTGGCTTGGAGTAGGACCAAAAGGGAACAAATAAGACACTAGCTCCAATGGGCCTTGGGCTTTTCTGTTAACTCTTGACAAGTCCAAAGTTACCATTAATTATATTTAATATCACTATATAAATATAATTGCACTCTTGGCCTTATTAATAAATTATATCCCAAGACTTTATTATACATGCAAACCCTTCATAAAATATTCGTAGTAATACAAAGTCATGAATATAGACTGCCACTTTGTAAATTACTACATCTTAATCCTTGAGTACCCGGTTTAATCCTTTTAAGTTATTCTCCATACATTTATGAAATCCAATTTCATAAATATATACTTTAGTCTTACTAAAGTGGTTAGGCCTAACTCTCTGAATAACTGTACCCATTAAACTTATCTCAAGGGAATATTTTATATCTCAATTAAGAGACTATGAATTCCATCTTGAGAATATATGTTCCATCAACACTAAATGTGGCTGCCCAACATACTGAGGTTTTGACCGTTACTTTTAGATCTCACTCCTGATATATCAAAGCAACCTACATTTCATGATCAGGTCCATTATTCTCTCAGGATTAAGAGTTCATGTGAATACAAGTCGTGAGATTTATTATTCAATTGACAGTCGTTAGGAGAATAATAAATCTCACAGCGGTCCAGTTCAATATGTCTTAACTCTTAAAACATATCAACATATTAACTAGAAATCACCATTTCCGTGATCAAGACAAATCATCGTAGTTAATATGTTATAGTCTTCGCAGATGAAATGCCCAATTTCATCACCGACTACGAACCAAAATTCTGAGTTTACAAAGAACTTGTGATCTATATCTTCTGTGATTCTTCACATAAATCACATACTATGCATCTCATGGACAATTTGATAATGTCCGAATATTCATGTTACCATTATTTTAGATAAGAATAAAACAACTTTATTAAACACAATATTAAGTCATACATCATTTCTCACATAATGTCATACATAATATCATACATAACATCATACAATCGGATTTAAGGGCACATATCCTAACATTCTCCCACTTGCCCTAAAGACTATTGTGCACTAATCTAACTCCCATTCCCTCCAAATGTGACTTGAAGGTCCTTTGAGGCAAGGCTTTGGTAAAGGGATCCGCTAGATTATTTGCACTTTCAATCTTTGCAACCACCACATCTCCACGAGTATCAATGTCTCGAATGATGTGATACTTTCTCTCAATGTGCTTTCCTTTCTTGTGATTCCTTGGATCTTTGGATTGTGCAACCGCTCCACTATTGTCACAAAACAATGTGATAGGAACTTGCTCCATTCTCACTACACCAAGATCAGAAAGGAATTGCTTGAGCCAAATAGCTTCCTTTGCCGCCTCACAAGCAGCAACATATTCAGCTTCCATGGTGGAGTCTGCAATACAAGATTACTTAACACTCCTCCAACTTACGGCTCCACCTCCCAAGGTGAATACACATCCTGACGTTGACTTTCTGAAATCTAGATCTGATTGAAAATCTGAATCTGTATAGCCAATGGGAATCAAATCCTCACAATGGTAAACAAGCATATAATCTCTCGTTCTCCGTAGATACTTGAGAATATGCTTTACAGCTTGCCAATGTTATGGTCCTGGATTTGATTGATATCGGCTGACCATGCCAACTGCAAAACAGATATCTGGTCTAGTACAAAGCATGGCATACATGAGACTTCCTACTGCAGAAGCATAAGGAACTTGTCTCATCATATCTACTTCCTCTTGAGTCTTAGGCCTTTGGTCATCAGACAGAGGAACTCCATGTCTGAAAGGAAGTAATCCTTTCTTGGAGTTTTGCATGCTAAATCGTTCTAGAACCTTATCTATATATCCAGCTTGTGATAAGCCTAACATCTTATTCTTACGATCTCGCCAAAGCTTGATCCCAAGAATAAAGTTAGCCTCACCCAAGTCCTTTATATCAAATTGGCTTGACAACCAAACCTTTACTGATGACATTACACCTACACCATTTCCAATGAGTAGAATATCATCAACATAAAGCACTAGGAACATTATTACTTTGTCTTGATGTCTTTTGTACACGCATGGTTCATCAAGATTTTGTTCAAAACCAAATGATTTGATTGCTTGATCAAATCTGATGTTCCATGACCTAGATGCTTGCTTAAGTCCATAAATGGACCTATTCAACTTGCATACCATATGCTCTTGGTTCTTTGCTATGAAACCTTCTGGTTGCTTCATATAGATTTCCTCTTCAAGATTGCCATTGAGAAATGCAGTCTTGACATCCATTTGCCAAATCTCATAATCATAATGAGCAGCAATGGATAAGAGAATTCTGATAGATTTAAGCATTGCTACTGGTGAAAAGGTTTCCTCATAATCAATACCTTCTTTTTGAGTATACCCTTTTGCCACTAGCCTTGCTTTAAAGGTTTCAACCTTTCCATCTATCCCTCTCTTCCTCTTGTAAACCCATTTGCAACCAACAGGTTTAATGCCGTTAGGCGCCTTTACAAGATCCCAAACTTGACTGGAATACATGGAATCTAATTCTGATTTCATAGCTTGGACCCAATGATGTGCATCTATATCATTCATTGCTTCTTCATAAGTGTAAGGATCAGTTTCGGCCTCCTCTGAGATAGCCTCATAAGTCTCTCCAAGACCTATGAATCTTATAGGTGGCCTAACATTCCTCCCACTACGACGAGGCACCTGTGTACTAGACATCTCATGAGTAGTATCTTGTGGTGTATTCAATACAGCCACATCATCCCTAGTTTCAACCATTGGTTGTTTAATTACAGGTTCATTCATTTCAGCCAAGACAACTCTACTTCTAGGAGTGAAATCATTCATATAGTCATTTTCCAAGAATTTGGCATTTGTACTAACAAACACTTTATTATCTTTATGACTATAGAATAAACCTCCAGCAGTTCCTTTTGGATACCCTACAAAGAATACCACTTCTGTTTTAGACTGTAACTTGTCAGACTTTCCTTTTAACACATGTACTGGATAACCCCAAATATGGAGATGTCTCATACTAGGCTTACGCCCATTCCACAACTCT
>CM066169.1:32440000-32600000 GCA_033629205.1 Lithocarpus polystachyus | reverse complement strand
TCCTTTCTTCTTTTACCACTTAGGCTTCTTTTCTTTTTCTTTTTTCTTTGATTCTTAATTTTCTTACTCCCTTTTCCATGTGTGTTTTTCCTCCCCCTATTCATGGCTACCTTCCTTCCTTTTATATTGCTTGATCCCATGGGATTTCTCCCTTTTGTCCTTAAGGCTTCATTAATCGTTTTTTGTTTCTTGTGAGCATCTCTCCAAGATTGCCCACTAACCCATTGGTTGCTCGGCCACTACCTCTGCTTAGAATGTGCTTGCTACACCATTCTTCATTTCAAGACAAAACTCTTTATTTTGTTTCTCCCCCCTCACATTCTTTACCTTATCCGAATAGATAAGAATTGGAGGCTCTCTTTCTACTTACCCCTATGGCATGCATTAAGTGGCCCCAACCCATTGCTTTTCTCTTTTGGGTTATATGCCATCCTAACAAGGCATTCTCCTTAAAAGAAGCCTCGGCAGGAACCCCAAAATAGACCCCTTTTTCTCCCTACCACCAAACCATGCCCTCTGAATCTCTTGACCGAATGCCCACCTCTCCTATATTGGTTGGGCACAAGTAGGTGGTGCTCTGGCCATTGTGTGAGTTCCACTAATCTCTGTGTTTGTCTTTTTTTACTTTCACGCCATTTCTTGAGCCAAACAGCTTCCTTTAACGCCTCACAAGTAGCAATATATTTAGCTTCCATGGTGGAATCTGCAATACAAGACTGCTTAACACTTCTCCAACTTATGGCTCCACCTCCCAAGGTGAACACACAACTTGAAGTGGACTTTTTGAAATCTAGATTTGATTGAAAATCTAAATCTATATTGCCAATGGGAATCAAATCCTCACATTGGTAAACAAGCATATAATCACTCGTTCTCCGTAGATACTTAAGAATATGCTTTACAGCTTGCCAATGTTTTGGTCCTAGATTTGAATGATATCGGTTGACCATGCCAACTAAATAGCAAATATCTGGTCTAGTACAAAGCATGGCATAC
Source organism: Lithocarpus polystachyus (assembly GCA_033629205.1). NCBI lineage: Eukaryota > Viridiplantae > Streptophyta > Magnoliopsida > Fagales > Fagaceae > Lithocarpus > Lithocarpus polystachyus. The sequence goes on along the minus strand of CM066169.1, from coordinate 32,599,004 downwards.
ATGAGACTTCCTACTGCAGAAGCATAAGGAACTTTTCTCATCATATTTTCTTCCTCTTGAGTCTTAAGCTTTTGGTCATCAGACAGAGGAACTCCATGTCTGAAAGGAAGTAATCCTTTCTTAGAGTTTTGCATTCTAAACTGTTTTAGGACCTTATCTATATACACAGCTTGTGATAAGCCTAACATCTTATTCTTGCGATCTCGCCAAAGCTTGATCCCTAGAATAAAGTTAGCCTCACCTAAGTCCTTCATATCAAATTGGCTCGACAACCAAACATTTACTGATGGCCTTACCCCAACATCATTTCCAATTAGTAGAATATCATCAACATAAAGCACTAGGAACATTACCACTTTGTCTTGATGTCTTTTGTACACACATGGTTCATCAAGATTTTGTTCAAAACCAAATGACTTGATTGCCTGATCAAATTTAATGTTCCATGACCTAGATGCTTGCTTAAGTCCATAAATGGACCTTTTCAACTTGCATAACATATGCTCTTGGTTCTTTGTTATGAAACCTTCCGGTTGTAACATGTAGATTTCCTCTTCAAGATTGCCATTAAGAGAATTTTGATAGATTTAAGCATTACTACTGGTGAAAAAGTTTCTTCATAATCAATACCTTCTTTTTGAGTGTACCCTTTCGCCACTAGCTTTGCTTTAAAGGTTTCGACCTTTCCATCTATCCCTCTCTTCCTCTTATAAACCCATTTGCAACCAACATGTTTAATGCTGTTAGGCGCTTCTTCAAGATCCTAAACTTGATTGGAATACATAGAATCTAATTCAGATTTCATAGCTTTAACCCAATGATGTGCATCTATATCATTCATTGCCTCTTCATAAGTGTAGGGATCCGATTTAGCCTCTTCTGAGATAGCTTCATAAGTTTATCCCAAACCTATAAATCTTATAGGAGGCCAAACAATTCTCCCACTACGACGAGGCACCTGTGTACTGGACATCTCATGAGTAATATCTTATGGTGTATCTATACTGCCACATCATCCCTAGTTCCATCCATTGGTTGTTCAATTACAGGTTCATCTAATTCAGCCAATACAACTTTACTTCTAGGATTAAAATTATTCACATAATCATTTTCCAAAAATTTGGCATGAGTTAATTCCTTTGAATATCCCAAATTACATGTATACTTCCGTTTTAGCTTCCATCTTATCAGACTTCTCTTTCAACACATGTGCTGGACATCCCCAAATGTGGAAATATTTCATACTAGGCTTGCGCCCACTCCACAATTCCTTTAGTGTGTTGGGAACAGATTTTGATGGAACAATATTCAAAATATGCATTGCATTTTTTAGTGCATATCCCCAAAAGGAAGTTGGTAAAGTTGAATAAATCATCATGGACTTAACCATTTCCAAAAGAGTCTTATTCCTTCTTTTTGCTACACCATTTTGTTGGGGAGTTCCAGGTGCAGTCAATTGGGATACAATCCCATTTTGAGTTAAGTAATCATTGAAATACTTAAGAAGGTATTCACCACCTTGATCAGATCGAATGGCCTTTATGTGTTTACCCAATTAATTCTCAACTTCAGCCCTAAACTCTTTGAATTTTTTAAAGGCTTCGGACTTCTGTCTCATTAGGTACACATAACCATATCTTGAGTAATCATTGGTGAAAGTGATGAAATACTTATAACCTCATTTTGCTTGGGTTAACATAGGACCACATACATCCATATGAACTAATTCAAGCAACTCTTGGGCTCTTCTATCTTTTGCATTAAAAGGTCGTTTGGTCGTTTTGCCTTCCAAACAAGATTCACAAACTGGAAATTCATCAAAGTCCAATGGCTCTAGGAGTCCATATTTGATCAATCTTTGAATTCTGTTTGGATTAATATGACCCAAACGCAAGTGCCAAAGATATGCATCATTAATAGAATGAAACTTTCTCTTTAATGATTTTACGTGACAGTTATTATCTAATTCAGAATTATATAATTCATGCTTATCATGAGTTAGAATATAAAGACCATCAACAATATTGCCAGAATAGATAAACATTTTACCCTTCTTTATTACAACATTGTCTTTAAGGATAACACAATATCCATGTTTACCCAAATAAGTTGCAGAAATTAAATTCCTACGAACATTAGGTACATACAAACAGTTATCTAATATTAAAACCCTTGACTCAAAACATAAATTAATAACACCAACAGCTACAACTAGAATCCTGCTCCCATCAGCCAAAGTAAGAAATAATTTCCCTTTATTAAGCCTTCTGGTCTCCTGAAACCCCTGCAAAGAATTGCAGATATGATTAGTACAACCTAAATCCACACACCAGGAATCAATGGGATTTTGTACTAAACATATTTCAAGAAGGAATGAACTATTCATACTCTTATTATTGGCAGTCTTGAACTTTGGACAATTCCTTGTCTAATGTCCTTTCTCACCACAATGAAAACATTTTCCTTTCAGCTTCTTTCCTTTGTCGACAACCCCTAAGGCAATTTGTTTACCCACTTGTTTGGTGAAGTCCTTCTTCTTCTTATTCTTACCCTTGCCTTTCGACTTAGGTTGAGAAGTAGAAGCTTCACCCACATTAGCTTCAACACTAGAAGTACCAAGGATGCCCTCCGTCGCTGCCAACTCATTCATCAATTCAGACAAAGAATAAATCTTTTTGTTCATATTATAATTAAGTCTGAATTCCTTGAATGATTTTGGTAGTAACTGGAGTATTATATCCACTTGAGATTCTCCATCAATGTCGGCACCTAGAACCTCCAATGTATCCAAATTAGAGATCATTGTAAGACAATGTTCCCTCACTGAGCTACCTTCAGCCATTTTGGTATTATAAATTTGCCTCATGGTTTCTTGCCTTGCAAAACGGCCTAGCTCACCAAACATCTCCTTTAGACTTAGCATAATGTCCAAAACTAGTTCTACATCCTAGATTTGATGCTGTAGAACATTTGAGATGGATGTTAAGATATAGCACTTGGCCATTTCATTAGATTTTTGCCAACGATCATATCACTGTTTTTACTCAGGAGGAGCATCTAATGAAGGAAAGCTAGGACATGGTTGAGTAAGCACATATTTGTGCTCTTCAGCTGTAAGAACTATGTCCAAATTTCTTTTCCAATCAACATAATTGGATCCAGTCAGTTTGTTTTGATTAAGAATGGACAAATGGGCTAAATGATGCCATGTTCAAATTTGAAAATAATAAACATGAATATAATAAGTAAACTGAACATTATTAATTTAGCATATAAGCATATAATATGGAACCTTAATAAAACTATAAAATAATATATGCAAGGACAACCTAATCCATGTCTATAATTCCTTGGTAGAAAGTTTATTATAAACACATTAATTGATTGAGAACTATTCTCATTATTAGTGCTATCATGATAACTCTTATCAATGACTAATAATATGCCGTATTACCTTTAGCCTCTAAGTAATAATGACATAGCTCCTTTGGGAGATTAACATTATACTTAGTCTAGTGTACACCATTATCTAAAATCATGTGTAGCCACATTTCATCTCCCTTTCTTGTGTTTAAACTTGTAGTACCATTGAACAAAACACCTTCCTTTGGGATCGCGAGGTATATATGCCAAGATGAGGTGCTTGTTCACACTACTTTAAACGGGTAAGTTCAATCTTGTAGTACTATGAAGTAAACACCCTCCTTCGGGATTGCAAGGCATATACACCAAGACGAGGTGCTTACCCCACACTACTATGAACCGATAATAGAGGCCGTGAGATCCAACCCTTGTATCTTTCTCCCACTAGATGTTTAAAATTAAAGGTTTTTATTAAGAAATCATGTGTAAACTAATCACACACTGCCTTGCACTTTATACATTTGAAAACAGTTAGAAAAAGTTCAAAATTCCCTTCAGTGGCTTTTACGCGGGAAGAGCTTAGTCGCGAGCTTCTTACGAAAATGGGTTAAGACAAAAAAGTGAAAACACAAAAATTCAAAAAAAGACTTTCGCGATTGTCTCGTGACTATTTTGCGAGTAAGGCTTACCCGCGAAAACTTCTGTGCTTTAGATGCATTTTTCGCTAGTAACTTCGCGAGAAGTTATCCCATGAAAAACTCGTGTTTTTAGTTTTTAAAGGAAAGATCTGAACAGTTTTCAACCGTTTTCCATGAACAAACAAGCACCATATGAACATGATAGATAAAATTTGATATCAAAACTCAATTCCATTGATGTTATAGCCTTAAAGATCAATTTAACATACCTAAATTCAAATTTAAACAACATCATAACATCAATATCAATTTTTATCAAACCAAAGTTTCAACAACCATGCAGAAAATTAAATACATATAAAATATTCTAACAACATGAAACCATTATCTCTAATTCCAAAACTCACAAAACATGTTATACAGATTCGAAAATGAAAACCGCTCTGATACCAATTGTTGGAAACTACATGGTTGTATCGTATACCAAACATACGCAGCGGAAAATTAACGGATCTACTTCATTCGCAATTGATAACATGCATTATGTAATTTTCATAATATAGAATTAAGAGAGTGTACCTTGGTGTAGTGAATTTCAAAACTCAGATCAAAAGTTCTTGGGAGCACTTTTAATCTTCACTCCAATTTCACTAACGCCCAAGAAGTGTGGTCTCTCAATCAGTTATATGTGTTTGTTCAAGAGAGAATGAGAGAGTGTCCAACACTCATATACACACCATTTCATGTTCTTACAAATTTCTATATGTTTCTCTCCTTATAACTGATTATCTAATTGGGCTAGCCTTTTGGGCCTTTCCAATTGGGCTTTAGTATGTGGCTTGGAGTGGGACCAAAAGGGAACAAATAAGACACTAGCTCTAATGGGCCTTGGGCGTTTCTAGTCAACTCTTGACAAGTCCAAAGTTACCATTAATTATATTTAATACCACTATATAAATATAATTGCACTCTAGGCTTAATTAATAAATTATATCCCAAGACTTTTTTGTACATGCAACCCCTTCATAAAATATTCGTAGTAATACAAAGTCATAAATGTAGACTGCCACTTTGTGAATTACTACATCTTAATCTTTGAGTATCTGGTTTAATCCTTTAAAGTTATTCATCATATATTTATGAAATCCGATTTCATAAATATATACTTTAGTAATTTCTTACCAAAATGGTTAGGCCTAACTCTCTGAATAACTGAAGCCATTAAACTTATCTCAAGGGAATATTATAACATACTACAACAAGAAATTAAAGCAAATAAAAAGATTAAAGTGCAAAAAGGAAAAGAAAAGAAAAAGAAAAGTTTAGACTAGATACCTCAAACAAATGCTCTTCAAGCTTGGTTTTTTTCCGTTCCACTCAGTTAAATCTATTCCCAATTCAATAAAAGAGTGATTAGTAATCTTAAACTCAAAGATCAAGGCCAGAAAAGGCCCTAATCAAAGGAAAATTGACTTGAGGATGTTTTGTGAAAAACTCACTCTTTGATTCGCTATTTCTAGTAAATCATAGTGTTTTCTTGTGAGAGTTCTGTTTATTTTGAAAATATACCATATAAGGCTGCTTATAGTGTGAAAATAGGGGTTTGGAATGAATCTCAAATGATGTGGGATTTGTTTTAAACCTCGACATTAATGCAAAAACTTGCCTTGTTTAGTTTCTGGAATTCGTTATGCGTGTGCAGGATCATGCCTGCGTGTGCATGCAAAAAGCAATGTGCGCAGGCCGATTCTTGTATGCACATAGCGAGGGTTTCCTGGGCTTTATTTTTCCAAAAATAGATTTATCTGCTCATTAAGAGTTATATTTTTCATTTTAACATTTCTTAAGTCAATTTAACATTTGATTTGGCCTTAAACCAACCTTGGGTCTTAGAATTCAGCATCATTGGGGAACTGAGGCCTGGTCATAGGGGGTACAAAATGCGGTGTCTATAGATGCCCCTCTTTTGATTTGTGAGCTTCACTAACAGAATCAAAAGATTAAAAGGAAAAATATTTTGTTTCGATGTATGGCTCGTGCTTTTTCAACCCATACACACGACCCATATCATGCATACATTGGGCGGGGTGTAACTCCAAAAAGTTGCGTGGGATTCGTATGTCCAAATTCCCACCTTTATTACTCGGGAAATACATCCTAGAGTCACTAAAAGGTGACAAGTTCACTATCCTAGAACCTATTTTGTCAATTACAAGTAAAAGGCGAGTGACTCACTATCCTTAAGTCACTAAAAGGAAAAAAACAAACAAAGGTGCTCTTATGAGCTTAAAAGGATATATATATCTGTGGTATCCATCTAGGGCTCTTGCCTTAAACTTCTCTAGGTGGTACTTGTCTTCCATCTCTATCTCTACCATTTCTAGTGAGGCACTTGTCTCGGGCTGACCTCTATCTCAATCTCCTACCTCTTCTACCATGCCCGCATGTTCAATTGTCATAGGATATGTGCACAGTTTATGTGTTGTATGGGATCTGTGCTTGCATATTCAATTCCCAGAGGATATGTGCACAATTTCTGTGTTATGACCTGCTTGACAATTTTTGGATGAAAGATACACTAGGGATGCTGGAGGACTCACTAGGGAGTATAATTCTATTGAGAGGTGCTTTGGTGATGATTATAACTACCATGAAGTCTTGATGGTGTACGACCCACTAAGGAGAAGGTATCTTGCTAGGACTCCATGGGGATATTTGAACTTTTTTTTTTTTGGTTGCTAAACTACACGTAGTTTAGCACAGAAGCTTGAAATATATGTAGTTTAGCCACCAGGTGTGTTCCCATCTCTTCATCTTTTTTTCCAATGGTTGCCAACCGTTTCTTTTTTTATTCTCTTCATCTTTCTTCATCTCTTCATATTTTCTAACTCCCTCTATAAAAATCTTCTGCCTCTCTCTCACTCCCTCACAATCGAACTCTCATCTTTTCCTTCAATCTTAACTTCTTTCTTAAACTCTCTCATCTCTTTCAATGGCACCAAAGAAAAGTTCGTACATTTTCTCTACCGACGCTTTCCATCTCGCCCGCTGGAATGGAGTGGTAAGGCTAACAACGGCTCCTCCCTTGACATACATATCACAACAACATCTTTCAGAGGGTGTAAAGGTCAGATCAATAAGTTTTTCAAACTTTTCTATTTTTCAAGTTTTCCTTCGGTTTTCCATTTTAATCCGTTTTTAGGCCTGTAAATGCTTGGGTTTTGCTGTGGGATGGGTTTAGATAAAAATTTGACACTTTAGGAGGGGTAGAAACATGTTTAAGTTGAGTTTTTATTGAGAAAAGTTGGAAAATATCGAAAAACACCCTTCTATGTGTTGGAAAAATACATGTTTGTATCGCATACAAAACATATGTAGCAAAAAATTAATGGATCTACTTCATTCGCAATTGATAATATGTACAATGTAAATTTCAAAATTCATGAATAAGAGAATATACCTTTGTGTGGTGAATTTCAAAACAAAGATTAAAAGTTTTTGAGAAAACTTTTAATCTTCACTCCAATTCCAGTAATGTCCAAGAAGTGTGGTCTCTCAATCAGTTCTATGTGTCTGTTCAAGAGAGAATGAAAGAGTGTCTAACACTCACATACAAACCATTTCATGTTCATAGCAAAATTCTGTATGTTTCTCTCCTTATAACTGATTATCTAATTAGGCTAGCCTTTTGGGCCTTTCCAATTGGGCTTTAGTATGTGGCTTGGAGTGAGACCAAAAGGGAACAAATAAGACATTAGCTCCAATGGGCCTTAGGCTTTTCTGTCAACTCTTGACAAGTCCAAAGTTACCATTAATTATATTTAATACCACTATATAAACATAATTGCACTCTAGGCCTTATTAATAAATTATATCCCAAGACTTTATTATACATGCAACCCATTCATAAATTGTTCATAATAATATGTTAGGGCCATTTTTTTTATGTAATTGGCATATCCTTTGACAAAACACACTTTACTTGTATTTGGGTAAATCTTAGTAAGTTCAAGATGATCATTACAAGTGGTTAAATTGAAAACATGAAGATTACTCAATAACTGCTCAAGAAAAGTGCAATCAATACCTCCTTGACAAAAGCTCGATCTGTCAAGATTCATTAAAGCTCGACACATGTCTCAATCTATCGAGCTTACGAGATTTAGATTATAGCCAACAACGTTTTTATCCTAAAAGGCTATTTGTTTTTGGGTTTGTATAATCCTTTTTAGACTAGGAAAGCCCATGGTTTGTGTAAACCTATTTAGAATAGGAGTGCCCATTAAACTCCTATTTAAAAGAGGTGGAAAAAAAAAAACCCTAGAGAGGTTCATAAGGTTTTCTTTTTGAAACCCTAGCCTCTTCCAACAGAAGAAAGATTTTTTGCTACGTCTCTTGTATGCCTTTGGGTTTTGTAACCAAGCAAAGTCTCTTACACCAACATTGAAGATCTTATCGGCATTTCTTTGTCAAGTTGTTGCAAATCAACTACAACAATCAAAGGGTTGCTGTGAAGTTAGTCACATACTTGGATTCATGCAAAGGAGTAAGCTGTGTACTGGGATCCGTGCATCATATTAGTTAGTCACGTATTAGGAGCCGTGCATCAAAGGAGAGATTTTCACTACAGAACAAGTCCAATTAGGTATTGGGTTAAGGGTTCAACTATAGATTGGTATAAGGTACTAGGATTCCTTTACTTGTAACCGCTTGTTTTGATAATAGTGGATTCTCAGGATTGGTGACCTTAAAATTACCCAGTGGGATTTTGCCTCGATGATATTCCCTATTCGTAAACAAATCACCCATGTCAAATTTAATTTTCATTGCATATTTAGTAATTTGGTGATTTGTTTGTGCTACCACGAGCTTTGCTTGTTAATTAACTTAATTAATTCACTTGGCTAAATTAATTGGTTAATTTATCACAAGGGGTCAATACATTTTTGGCCTATCATAATACAAAGTCATGAATGTAGACTACCACTTTGAAAATTACTACATCTTAATCCTTGAGTACCCGATTTAATCCTTTTAAGTTATTCATTATATATTTATGAAATTCAATTTCATAAATATACTTTAGTAATTTCTTACTAAAGTGATTAGGCCTAACTCTCTGAATAATCGAACCCATTAAACTTATCTCAAGGGAATATTTTATATCTGTGTTAAGAGATTATGAATTCCATCTTTAGAATATATTTTTAGTCAACACTAAATGTGGTTACCCAACATACTAAGGTTTTGACCGTTACTTTAGATCTCACTCCTGATATATCAAAGCAACCTACACTTTATGATCAGGTCCATTATTCTCTCAGGATTAAAGAGTTCATGTAAATAGAAGTTGTGAGATTTATTATTCAATTGGCAGTCATTAGAAGAGTAATAAATCTTACAGCGGTCCAGTTCATTATGTCTTAACTCTTAAAACATATCAACATATTAACTAGAAGTCTCCACTTCCATGATTAAGACAAATCATCTTAGTTGATATGTTATAGTCTTCGCAGATGAAATGCCTAATTTCATCACCGACTACGAATTAAAATTCTGAGTTTACAACGAACTTGTGATTTATATTTTTAGTGACTTTTGACATAAATTACATACTATGCATCTCATGGACTATATGATAATATCCGAATATTCATGTTACCATTATTTTAGATAATAATAAAACAACTTTATCAATCACAATATTAAGTCATACATAATGTCATACTTAATATCATATATAACATCATACAATAGGATTTAAGGGCACTAATCCTAACACTATGTTCGTTCTTGCGTGCACAGATTTGGGCCTGCATGTGTAGACATGTTCTTGCGCGTGCAACCAATATTCATGTGTACGCAGACTTGTTCTTGCATGCGTGTATCTGTTCTTCAGTTTATGCGTGTGTAGGTTCCGTCCTGCAAACTCGTGTAGAATTCTATGTACGCAAGATTTCTCTTATGCACGCATGGCACCGGGCAGAAACCCTAGTTTGGGCATTTTAGCTCATTTTTTATCTGTTTTTCATCTATTTACAATTCTAACATCATCCTTCACCATTATTGCACTTAATTGTATGTCCTATGTCATGTTTCATCCTATTGTGAATCCAATATTATTTTCCCACCGTACTTTAATCCTAATCATGATTTTAATCTCATTCTCTTCTTGCAGATTTCAGCCTCATATTTAGGTAGGGGCAATACCAGCCAAGTCTTGGTGTGGTATAACATCCTTACTGAGGAAACTCGAGGTCACATCTATGATGTGGGTTTCAAGGTCGTTATTTGTTTGATACCTGAGAGGTCTGCCAGTGCTGTCTTGGAGTAAACCCTAGCCAAGAGTTGGCGGAACACTACCCACACCTTCCATATTGTTAACTGGGAGATGATTGTCACTCCTCATGACTTCCACCACATGACTAGCTTATGGTTTGATGAGGTCCCGATTAGTTTGGAGGACGAGTCGGGAACTCGGTTGGGTGCGGACTTGCTAGGGAGGAGCTATGCTATTGAGATGATTTGCTACACTAATCTTGAGGTGGACTTCACGCATCGTCCACAGGGGATGGCTGAGAGTGTCTCCAGATGGTTAAGGTCTTTCTACTATACCTATTAGAGGCGTACCTATTTGCCAATGGTGGGCAAATAGTGTCTTTGAGGTGGTTGGCCCTTTTCCGAGACTTTCAGAAGGCTCGGGCTACCAATTGGGGGTTAGTGTGCTTGACCTACTTCTACTCCTCCTTGGACACTCTTAGTCGGGGGACACTACGCCAACTAGTGGGGCCTTGGAAGCTCCTTGAGGTTAGCTTCTCTCTCTTTTCTCTTGTAGTTCATGCATTCTCTTTCTCATAGTTATACATCCACATGCCATATAGGTTAGGACTATGTAACATATTCTTTCTAAATGCATCCATACTCATATCTTGCAAACTATTGCCCTACCATATGTGTCTTGCAAACTGTACCATATTTGAACCTTGCAAACTATCATCTTGCAAATTGTACCATAACCTTTTGCAAACTATTATCTCTATATATTGCAAATTGTCATATTTGAATCTTGCAAACTGTTATCTTCAAATCTTGCAAACTATCATATCTGAATATTACAAATTGTCATCTTGCAAATTGATACTTCCAAATCTTGTACATTGTCATATTTTAATGCTGGGTCGTGGAGTATGGTCTCATTGCTAGGGGGGCTGCAGCTGACTTCAGGAGGGTCACCTTACTTTGGGCTTACCTCGATAGGCTCACTCCCAATGAAGTAAGTTAGAAAAATATTGCTTTCCACTATTTTTATGCTTCTTAAAGCTCTCTTTCTAACCCCATGTGTTGTCACAAATCATGTGGAGTCCTTGGGTTGGAGCAGGCCCTGTAGAGGACCATGGCTTTGAGGTAGCTGCTATAGTTGTTTCTAGTTTCTCTCAGCCCTTTGAGGGCAGTAAAGGGTGATTTACTTGGCGGAGAGGGTGTGCTACTAGCTGGCAGGTGAGGATGCACCTTGGGTGCCCATGGATCGTCCAATGTTCATGCTTGCCCCTTATTCCATTACGAATGCGGAGTATGACCTGTGGGGGCCGAGCATCCCCTTTACTAATCGGGTCACAAATGAGATAGATTATGATGAGTTCAGTGGGACTCGCCTTATGCTTTCCCTTATCGTTTAGGTAGATGTTCTTGGTCTTTTCATTTCTTTAATCAGTCATCATTTGCATTCTCGTACTTTAGTAACACTCAAATGAGCACCTCTGTTAGGAGGGCCGTACTGTCGATGCTCTTATTGATCCTCCCCATTTGCCCTAATCGGTCTATGCTCTTATAAAATTCTGTATGTTTCTCTCCTTATATATAACTGATTATTTAATTCGGCTAGCCTTTTGGGCCATTCCAATTGGGCTCTAGTGTATGGCTTGGAGTGGGACCAAAAAGGGAAGAAATAAGACTCTAGCTCCAATTGGCTTTGGGCCTTTCTATCAACTCTTGACAAGTCCAAAATTACCATTAATTATATTCAATACCACTATATGTATATAATTGCACTCTAGGCCTTATTAATAAATTATGTCCTAAGATTTTATAATACATGCAACCCTTTTATTAAAATATTCGTAGTAATACAAAGTCATGAATATAGACTGTCACTTTGAAGATTACTACATCTTAATCCTTGAGTACCCGGTTTAATCCTTTATGTTATTCATCATATATTTATGAAATCCAATTTCATAAATATATACAATTCCATAAATCCAATTCCATATCTCACTCCTGATATATCAAAGCAATCTACATCTCATGATCAGGTCCATTATTCTCTCAGGATTAAGAGTTCATGCAAATAGAAGTCGTGAGATTTATTATTCATTTGACAGTCATTGGAAGAATAATAAATCTCACAGCGATTCAGTTCAATATGTTTTAACTCTTAAAACATATCAACATATTAACTAGAAGTCTCCGCTTCCGTGATCAAGATAAATCATCTTAGTTAATATGTTATAGTCTTCACAGCTGAAATGCCCAATTTCATCACCGACTACGAACTATAATTCTGAGTATACAAAGAACTTGTGATTTATATCTTCCGTGACTAAATCACATAAATCACATACTATGCATCTCATGGACTATATGATAATGTCCAAATATTCATGTTGCCATTATTTTAGATAATAATAAAACAGCTTTATTAATCATAACATTAAGTCATACATAATGTCATACATAGCATCATACAATAGGATTGAAGGGCACATATCCTAACAATCTCCCACTTGCCCTAAAGACTATTATGCACTAATCTAACTCCCATTCCCTCCAAATGTGACTCAAAAGTCCTTTGTGGCAAGGTTTTGGTAAAGGAATCTGCTAGATTACTTGCACTATCAATCTTTGCTACTACTACATCTCCTCGAGCAACAAAGTCTCAAATAATGTGGTACTTTCTCTCAATGTGCTTTCCTTTCTTGTGATTCCTTGGATCCTTGGATTGTGCAATCGCTCCACTATTGTCGCAAAACAATGTGATGGGAACTTGCTCCATTCTCACAACACCAAGATCAAAAAGGAATTTCTTGAGCCAAACAACTTCCTTTGCTGCCTCACAAGCAGCAACATATTCAGCTTCCATGGTGGTGTTTGCAATGAAAGATTGCTTAACACTCCTCCAACTAATGGCTCCACCTCCCAAGGTGAACACACAACCTAAAGTGGACTTTCTAAAATCAAGATCTGACTGAAAATCTGAATCTGTACAACCAATGGGAATCAAATCCTCACTATAGTAAAAAAGCATATAATCTCTTGTTCTCCGTAGATACTTAAGAATATGCTTTACAGCTTGCCAATGTTTAAGTCATGGATTTGACTGATATCGGCTGACCATGCCAACTGAATAACAGATATCTGGACTAGTACATAGCATGGCATATATGAGACTTCCCACTGCAGAAGTATAAGGAACTTGTCTCATCATATTTTCTTCCTCTAGAGTCTTAGACCTTTGGTCATCAGACAGAGGAACTCCATGTCTAAAAGGAAGTAATTCTTTATTGGAGTTTTGCATGCTAAACCGTTCTAGAACTGTATCTATATACCCAGTTTGTGATAAACCTAACATCTTATTCTTGCGATCTTGCCAAAGGTTGATCCCTAGAATAAAGTTAGCTTCACCCAAGTCCTTCATTTCAAATTGGCTTGACAACCAAACCTTTACTGATGACATTACCCCTACATCATTTCCAATGAGTAGAATATCATCAACATAAAGCACTAGGAATATTACTACTTTATCTTAATGTCTTTTGCACACACATGGTTCATCAAGATTTTATTCAAAACCAAATGATTTGATTGCTTGATCAAATCTGATGTTCCATGACCTAGATGCTTGCTTAAGTCCATAAATGGACCTTTTCAACTTGCATACCATATGCTCTTGGTTCTTTGCTATGAAACCTTCAAGTTGAATCATATAGATTTCTTCTTCAAGATTGCCATTGAGAAATGCAGTCTTGACATCCATTTGCCAAATCTCATAATCATAATGAACAACAATGGATAAGAGAATTCTGATAGATTTAAGCATTGCTACTGGTGAAAAGGTTTCATCATAATCAATACCTTCTTTTTGTGTATACCCTTTAGCCACTAGTCTTGCTTTAAAGGTTTCAACATTTACATCTATCCCTCTCTTCCTCTTGTAAACCCATTTGCAACCAACAGGTTTAATGCCATTAGGCGCCTTTACAAGATCCCAAACATGATTGGTATACATTGAATCTAATTCAGATTTCATAGCTTGGACCTAATGATGTGCATCTATATCATTCATTGCCTCCTCATAAGTGTAGGGACCCGATTCAGCCTCTTCTGGGATAGCTTCATAAGTTTCTCCCAAACCTATAAATCTTATAGAAGGTCGAACAATTCTCCCATTACGACGAGACACCTGTGTACTAGACATCTCATGAGTATTGTCTTGTGGTGTATCCAATACAGCCACATCATTCCTAGTTTCATCTATTGGTTGTTCAATTACAGGTTCATCTAATTCAGCCAATAATACTTTACTTCTAGGATTAAAATTATTCACATAATCATCTTCCAAAAATTTAGCATGGGTGTTAACAAACACTTTGTTATCCTTATGATTATAGAATAAATAACCCTTGGTTTCCTTTGAATACCCTAAAAACATGCATACTTCCATTTTAGCTTCCAACTTATCAGACTTCCCTTTCAACTTATGTGCTGGACATCCCCAAATGTGGAGATATTTCATACTAGGCTTGCGCCCACTCCACAATTCCTTAGGTGTGTTGGGAACAGATTTTGATGGAACTAAATTCAAAATATGCATAGTAGTTTTTAGTGCATATCCCCAAAAGGAAATTGGTAAAGTTGAATAACTCATCATAGACCTAACCATTTCCAAAAGAGTCCTATTCCTTCTTTCCGCTACACCATTTTGTTAGGGAGTTCCAGGTGTAGTCAATTGGGAGACAATCCCATTTTGAATTAGGTAATCCTTGAAATCCCTAACAAGGTATTCGCCACCTCGATCAGATCAAATGGTCTTTATGCATTTACCCAATTGATTTTCAACTTCAGCCCTAAACTCTTTGAACTTTTCAAAGGCTTCAGATTTCCGTCTCATTAGGTACACATAACCATATCTTGAGTAATCATCCGTAAAAGTGATGAACTACTCATAACCTCCTTTTGCTTGGGTTAACATAGGACCACATACATCTGTATGAACTAATTCAAGCAACTCTTGAGCTCTTCTACCTTTTACATTAAAAAGTCGTTTGGTCATTTTACCTTCCAAACAAGATTCGCAAACTGGAAATCCATCAAAGTCTATAGGCTGTAAAAGTCCATCTTTGATTAGTCTTTGAATCCTATTTGAATTAATATGACCCAAACGCAAGTGCTATAGATATGCATCACTAGTAGAAGGAAACTTTCTCTTTAATGATTTTACATGAGAGCTACTATCTAATTCAGAATTGTATAATTCATGCTTATCAGGAGTTAAAATATAAAGACCATCCACAATATTGCCAGAACAGATAAACACTTTATCCTTCTTTATTACAACATTGTCTTTTAGGATAACATAATATCCATGTTTACCTAAATAAGTTGCTGAAATTAAATTTCTACGAACATTAGGTACATACAAACAGTCTTCCAATATTAAAACCCTAGACTCAAAACATAAATTAAACACTCCAACAGCTACAACTGGTATTCTGCTCCCATCAGCCAAAGTAAGAAACAATTCCCCTTCATTTAGCTTTCTGGTCTCTTGGAACCACTGCAAAGCATTGCATATATAATTAGTACAACCTGAATCCACACACCAGGAATCCGTGAGATTCTGTACTAAACATGTTTCAAGAAGGAATGTACTTTTCATACCTTTATTCTTAGTAGCCTTAAATATTGGACAATTCCTCTTCCAATGTCCTTTCTCACCATAATGGAAACACTTTCCTTTGGTTTTCTTTCCTTTGTTGGCAACTCCTAAGGCAACTTGTTTACCATCTCTTTTGGTGAAGTCCTTCTTCTTCTTCTACTTCTTCTTCTTCTTCTTCTTCTTCTTTTTACCCTTGCCTTTCGACTTAGGTTTAGAAGTAGAAGCTTCAGCCATATTGGCATCAACACTAGAAGTTCCAAGGATGCCTTCCGCCGCTACCAACTCATTCATCAATTCAGACAATGTATAAACCTTTTTGTTCATATTATAGTTAAGTCTGAATTCCTTGAATGATTCTGGTAGTGACTGGAGTATCATATCCACTTGGGATTCTCCATCAATATCGGCACCTAAAACTTTCAATGTATTCAGATTAGAGATCATCCTAAGACAATGCTCCCTCACTGAAGTACCTTCAACCATTTTGGTATTATAAATTTGCCTCATAGTTTCTTGCCTTGCAAACAACCTTGCTCACCAAACATCTCCTTCAAACTTAGCATAATGTCCGAAGCTAGTTCTACATCTTGCATTTGATGCTATAGAACATTTGAAATAGATGCTAGGAAATAGCACTTGGCCATCTCATTAGATTTCTACCAACGATCATATCGCTGTTTTTCCTCAATAGGAGCATCTAATTATGGAAAGCTAAGACATGGTTGAGTAAGCACATATTTGTGCTCTTTAGCAGTAAGAACAATGTCCAAATTTCTTTTCCAGTCAACATAGTTGGATCCAGTCAGTTTGTTTTGATTAAGAATAGCAACAAGTGGGCTAAATGATGCCATGATTTAAATCTGAAAATAATAAACATGAATAAAATAAGTAAACTGGACATTATCAATTTAGCATATAAGCATATAATATGGAACATTAATAAAACCATAAAATAATATATGCAACGACAACCCAATCCATGTCTATAATTCCTTGGTAGCAAGTTTATTATAAACACATTAATTGGTTGAGAACTATTCTCATTATCAATGCTATCATGACAACTCTTATCAAACATTAATAATATGCCGTTTTTGTCTTTAGCCTCTAAGTAATAATGACATAGCTGCTTTGGGAGGTTAACATTATACTTAGTCTAGTGTATACCATTATCTAGAATCATGTGTAGCCACATTTCATCTCCCTTTATAGTGTTTAAACTTGTAGTACCATGGAACAAAAACACCCTCCTTTAGGATCGCGAGGCATATGCGCCAAGACGAGGTGTTTGTCCACACTACTTTAAACGGGTGAGTTCAATGTTGTAGTACTATGAAGTAAAAACCCTCCTTTGGGAACACGAGGCATATACGCCAAGACGAGGTGTTTACCCACAGTACTATGAACCGATAATGGAGGTCATGAGATTCCACCCTTGTATCTCTCTCCCACTAGATATTTTAAATTAAAGGTTTTTAAGATTAAGAACCATAATAACGCAGACACCTTGAAAATATAATCCTAATCTCATTAGGAATAAATTTCATTAAACAAAAGCTTTAATCCTAGCGTTAATATTTATATATAAATATATAAAGATTCATATATTATAATATATATATATATATAATATGTATATATATATTATAATATACGGATTAAGGCTTTATATAAGCCTTTAAAGCACATGCATCATCACATGCTTATATACATATATACATCTTGATGCCCATCTTATATACATATATGAAAACATGTTAATGGCATGCCACATGAATCCACAAAAACATGCAAAATCAAAAGCCATATATTGATCATGCCAAGTCATGCACGCCTTATATAATTCTTCATATAGTACATGGATTCTTCAACCAATGATGTTTAAATGTTGGATACTAGCCAAGCGGTGCAATGACAGTTAACACATGACAGTTATATATTCAATATCCAAACGGTGCATGCCTTAAACTCGCGCACATGGAAGTTATTATTATTATTATTATTTTTTGCGCCGTGTCTTGGGTATGGATTTCAATAACATGGCTATCTCGCACATGGCTATCTTCCATCTCGGCTATGGATTCACTAACATATCCTTGGCTATATATATATATATATATATATATATATTCATAGTGCCGTATCTTAATGGATTTCATAAATATATATAGCCATGATGTCCACTGACAACAACAATTAATAGTTATAGGCCATTTTGATCAAACCAAGAGAATATACATCCTTGGTGTGAACCCGATATTATCAAGAAACCATTTTTCTTTTATTCTAAAATCCAATCACATGTTATACAATCATGAGATGAAAACTTGGCTCTGATACCAATTGTTGTAAAATCTGATTTTGTATCTCATACAAAACACACAGTGGAAGCAACAAAAATGGATCTATTTCACTCATGATTGATAACAAGCACTATGTAAATTTCAGAATTTAAGAACGAGATTGCGTACCTTGGTGCAGTGAAATTCAAAACAAAAAATTAGAAGTACTTGGGAAAACTTTTAATCTTCACTCCAATTCCACTTGTGGTCTCTCAATCAGTTTCTAAGGGAGAATAATTGAGTGGCTTCACTCGCACATACACACCACTTCACAATGATGTCACTTTTTTCTTATGAAAAATTCTGTATGTTTCTCCCTTTATAACTAACTGTTATCTAATTGGGCCAGCCGATTGGGCCTTTCCAATTGGGCTTTAGTTTGTGGCATGGAGTGGGACCAAAAGGGACCAATAAGACACTAGCTCTAATGGGCCTTGGGGTTTTCTATCAACTCTTAACAATCTCAAAGTTGCCATTAATTATATTTAATACCACTATATAAATATAATTGCACTCTAGGTCTTATTAATAAATTATATCCTAAGACTTTATTATTCATGCAACCTGTAAGGCTGAAATTTATCAACCATTTTGTTGGCTTTATTCCGTACCAATTTGCTTATATTTCAGCACTTAGAAACCTTATATTTAGATGGGAATCATGTAAGGGTAGTGTGTGAGAGAATGTGAAGAAATGCTCAAGTCTGTGCAGCAGAACAGAGACTCGTGACTGGATCTCGGTGGTGTCTTGCGACTGGTAAGCCACCAAATGTTGCACATAAGTGAAGCGTGCAGAGAAGAACTCGCGACTGGATCTCGCAGGTAGCTCGCGACTGGCAAGCCGCCAAAAGCTGAACCGTTGTGCCAGCTGTTGTACTACAGGACAAAAATTTTAGTCTGGCCGTTCAATTAGTTCGCAGCTTGAACTCGCGACTCAGTCAAGCCGCAAGGCCAAGTCGCCAACCAACTCTGTTTTGGAAAAACTGACTCTTTGCATTCCTTTCTCACCCCAGTATAAATACCCCTTATACCCACGAAATGTAGAGAGCTTCCAGAGAGAATTTTGAGAGAGAAAAACAAGATTGACTCATCCACAATCTTTACCTTGTGACTCTTCAAATTCCTCTACTCTCACCCTCTCCATTGTTAGATCCTTGAGAGTTTCATTACCCAAATCCTTTTCTCACCCGACCCATATCTGTGAAAATGATATTTGGTGCTTTGGGAAGCAGTTAGGAAGGGACCAATTGATATTGGTTGATGCTATGGGCTATAGCGGAATTCGGGAAGCTAAAGAAGAAATAAGTTCGGAGTAACCTCGTTGGAGTAGGAGCTTGGAGGGCTTAGGTACACTGGGTAGATTAGGCTTGGAGGGTCTACTGCTGTCCTTGTGTCCCAACTACATTTTTTAGTGGATTATTTGACCGCTTGGAGGGCAGCGGAGAGGTTTTACGCTGAGGGTTTCGGTTTTCTCTTCGATAACACATCGTTGTGTTGTCCATATGTTTGCATCTCTCTTCCCTTAATCTTTATCATTTAATTTCTGCTATGGATGTGATTTTATTTGGCTTAGATTGCTTATCAATTCTGTTTTAAAGCTTTTTTTCATTTTCCGCACGTACATCGTTTGATATAAAGCTTGAATTGGTAATTTGTAATTTTGGGGGTCTAAACGTTCATAGTGTTTTATACGCTATTTGAACTTTCATTTGGTATCAGAGCGGGTGCACTTGCTGTGGTTTAATTAGCTTAGTGCGATCATTGACCCCTTATTGAGATGGACTGATCTTAATCTTTAAATGCACCACCATATTTTGATGGTAGCAACTATGCTTTTTGGAAAGTCAGGATGAGGGAATTTTTATGTTCTATTGATGAAAGTGTGTGGGATGCTGTTGATATTGGATAGGTTAGGTCGGAGGCCGAAAAATCCACTTGGGATAAAGTAGCCCTTGCTGCATCTAAGACTTTGATGATATCAAAGCTTTAAATGCTATTTTTTGTGGTGTATCTCTAGATGAGTTTCACAGGTTATCTCATGTCTCGGTTGCTAAGGAGGCGTGGCAAATATTGGAGACCACGTATGAAGGAACCAAGAAAGTAAAAGACACTAAGTTGCAGATGTTGACAACTCGCTTTGAGGAGCTCAAAATGAGTGAGGACAAGTCCTTTGACTCTTTCTATAGCAAGCTGAATGAAGTTGTCATCGGCAAGTTTAACTTGGGTGAGAAAACGGAGGATTCAAAGATTGTAAGAAAAATTCTTCGATCATTGCCGGAGAGCTTTCGTGCAAAAGTTACTGCAATTGAAGAGAGCAAAGACTTTAATGATATCAAAGTTCAAGAACTAATTGGCTCACTTCAAATTTATGAGCTATCTTTGCCATCACAAAGGAAGAGCAAGTCTCTTGCTCTCAAGACAATTGATGAAAGGATGGAAGTTCATTACTCATCTGATGAAGATGTTGTCGATAAAGATGTAGCATATCTTGTGAAGAATTTCTGAAAGTCCTTGAAGTTCAATAAGAATGGAAAATTTGCTGAGAAAGGAAAATTTCCAAGTTTCGGAAAGGAGAAAAAGGACATTAAAAGGAAAGATGGTAAGGAGTCTCAATCCTCTCAAGGAATCACATGTTTTGAGTGCAATGGACATGGACATGGACATATCAAGAAAGAATGTCCCAATTATTTGAAAATGAAGGGTAAGGCTTATGACATAAATTTTAGTGATTCGGATTCATCTAACTCCGATTTTGAGGAAAGCTGTGACGGAGAAGGGAATTACTCCGCTTTTATGACTATTGCTCATTTTGAATCTTCGGAGGACTTGAATTTGCTTGTGCAAGAACTCTGAGAGTATAGTAATGGGGAATCAATGGGAATTGTTGAAGAATCAGATGGTGAAGAAGATGAGTGTACTAAAGGTCTTCAAGAGAACTACAACTCACTTCTTGAGAAATCTGGAGAATATACACGTATGGCCAAGGCAGCTGTGAAAAAGATGAAGAAAGCTGAGGAGGACTATAGAAGTCTTCTAGTGCGACATAAGGAGGCCAAGTGTGAGATAGAGAAGCTGAAAGGAGAAATGTCAGAAGCTTATGCAAAGGTGATATTCCTTGAGCTTGGGGTGATTCAAGCAAATGTCAAGATAGAAAGAGTCTCTACAAAGAAGCTAGATGATGTAATCTCCTCATAAAAACACTTCTCAGACAAATCGGGCTTGGGATATACCGGAGAAAGTAGTTTTACTGTCAAAATCTCCAAAGACATGATGTTTGTAAAGGCAAAGAATCGGTGATGGAAACTTCAGTTTTTGAGAAAGTGAAGCCAGAGAAGAAGAAGAATGTGGCTGATCAACGGGTGTTGAATAAGCCCCATAACCACTCAGAGGTCAGACCTAAAGATAGAAGGAAATAACTCCTAAGATCACAAAGAGGTCCAAGAACGAACCATTTTTGCCATCATTGTGGACTTCAAGGCCACACCAGACTGTCATAAGTTGAGAGCATCGAATAATCCAAGTAATCAAAGTAATCAAAGGCCAAGAGGACCAAGAAATGACAAGAAAACTTGGACTGTTGAGCAACCAAGAGGTAGAGATGGTGATTCCGGGATGACTGATATGATGAAGATGATTGGTGCATTCACCACATGCTTGGAAAGCTTCATAAGAAGGTTTGAAAACTCTAACACTTGTACCCAATCCTACAGGGATATCACCCTAAACACATGTGACGTGTGGGTGAAGAAGGGTACTCATGCATAAGCATTACAACATGTATATGCATTAATACTTCCTATGCTTTGTGACTATGCTTGGTTGTGTGTTTTGTGATTGTTTTGAGTTAAAAAAAATTGTTTGTTTGATTGGTTCTATTTTACATGCTTTTTACATTGTTGTTTTCAATCAATTTTCATTACTTTTGTGTCAAAAATCCAAAAACACATCAAAAGTAGAAAATCCAAAATGTTTGATCTACTTTGATGAGTTTTGTCTTAAACTTGTTTTGGCCTGTACCTTTGTGCAAATGGCTTTGTGCATCTAAGAGCATAGCTTGTTTCATATGCACTCATATCATTGTTGGAGAAGTCTTGAAATCTATGTGATTGTTGTAAATCGATCTTCAAACTTGTCATGAATGATTAGTCAATAGTTTTGTCGATCTTGAGACATGCATAGACTTGTGTCTATATATCTTCCCACTCTTTATTTTATTGTTTTTGTTTAATGAGCTCAACAAATATAAATCTCCAAATGAAAAGAGATAATGAGCTACAAAAGCCTGTTGCACATACTAGTATTTGACTAAGAAAAAGGGAAAGCGACTCAAAATATAATGTATGATACCCAAAAAGCCAAAGGCTAACTCATCAATTTGAAGTATCAAAATTTTCAGGCATCGATCTCCAAAATAAGATGTTATGATTCAAAAAGATCATATGAAATGTTGAAAATGGAGCCAAATGAAAAGCTTCAATGTTATGTTATCGAGTTTTTGTGGAAGGTCATATATGCATATTTCTATAATTGAGAGGGGTCACATTATCTAGTGCTAATTGTGTATGCCTTGGTTGAATTGATCATTGAAGTTTCACATTAGACTAAGGTCTATCTCATTGATGATATCCACACACATCACACTTGTCTATGTTCATTGAATGTCTTATTCATTCGTGTGATTGTACTTGATAAAATGTGTTTCACATGCTCAATTTTTGTTGATCAACCTCAAAAAGATTTTTGAGTGTTTTTAGTTGTTTTTGGAAAATTTTTTGTTTTAGCAAAAATGTCAAAATTTTTAAAAAACTGTTGTGTCCTGTTTTGGCGACTCAGTCGCGGGTCTGTCCAATCGCATGCCCCAGTCGTGAACTCTATACAGTAAGTTTCCGAGTCTTACTGGCGGGTCAATGCCCTAGTCGCAAAAAATACTTAGAAAATTTTTTCAAAGTCTGGATTTTAATGTTTCTCGCAACTTGATGTGGCAACTTTGTCGCGAGTGGAGGCTCAGTCGCGAGAATTACAAAGAAAGTTTTGCAACTCAGCTCGCGTTTATCTCGCGACTTGAACTTCCAGTCGCGAAAAACACTTGGAAAATTTTTCAAAATTTTTCTTTGAAGTGTTCTGGCGGCTGGACCTGGCGACTTGTACGCGACTTGACTCAGTCTAGAAAAGCGCGTGTTTTGCGCTTTTCAGGTCAATTTTTCCCTCAAATATTTGTGACTGTTCATTGCCTTACCCGTGTTCTCCTCTCTCAAACTCACCATGTTCTTCACAAAATCATCACTATTCTTCATCATTTCATCTTCGATCTTCAAGAAAAAGGTATGGGTTTTCTTATTTTGTTCACATTATTCATGGGTACAGCCTTTATTTCTTGGATTTGTGTGTTAGTGTTTGGTTTTTGTGTTCTATGTGATTCGGCCATAGTTTGGGTCATTTTGTTGAATTTGTTTGAATGGGTTTTGTGGGTTTTTCTAATCTAATGCTTGATATTCTTTCTCTCATGCTTGTTTCTCTTTATTGAGTACTTGTGCGGATTTGACCTTAGTTATGCATATCATACCCATTGTGAAATGTCTTGTTGACATGTGCTTTGTGAGTTGGGATGGCTATGTATTGTGTCTGGCTAAACAAAATTTCCTATTGCACATCTACATTTGTGTCTAGCTTTGTGACCTAGGATTGTTTATGTCACGATTGTGTACAATGTCACTTTGAAGCTTGAATTTATTACTGGCGATATATCCATACTGTGTTCTACTATAGTATGTTATATCTGGCTATGATACTTCCTAAACCATGTGTGGTCAGAATCTCTAGTACAACTTTCTGTTTCTTATAGTACTATTAACCTGTTACTGATGTTTTATTGTTCCATCTATTGTGCTCTGTTTTTTTTTTTGGATGTTGCTGTCATGGTCTTGCAGATGACTCCAACAAAGAAGTATACTGCCAAAAGAAGTGACAGAAGGATGAAGATGGACAATACAAAGTTCAAGTCTCCTTAACACTTTAAGAGATACACCCAGTATTACATGAAAGAACCCATCATTCAAGAGAGGTTTGTAGACTTGGTGGATCTGAGGGACACTTTCATTCAAAGTTGTTTTGAAGGATGAAATTGAGAGAAACTATTGAGTGACCTGCTTGGGGTATGTGAACCTCTAATTAGGGAATTTTATGCTAATTCTGTATTGAGAGAGCATGAGATCAACAGTTGGATAAGGGGAAAGGAATTCACCACAGATATAGATGACATCGATGAAGTGTTGGGCTTTGACAGCTTAGATGACCATGATTTCACGCACTATAAGGATAGGGTGCTGTCCTTAAAAACCGTTCAGTCACATATTGGTGGAGTTCGAGAGGAAAGACGTCTCAACACCAATGCTTTTCCAGCAGATATGAGATGCCTCACTATGATAATGATGTTTAACCTATATCCAGTGAAGAAGCTGACCACAATCAACAATGCTAGAGCCATCTTCCTTATGGAGCTCAAGCAGAAGACCTATATAGACATTAGTGCTCACATATTCTACACCATTGTTGATGAGACAAGAACAACATGCAGGGCCAAGCTAATTTTCCCTAGTCTTCTTATGAGGATTTTTAGACGGAAAGGTATAGAAATCCCTCAAGATATCAGCCTCTTGACTACCCCCTCAACCATTAACAACCTAACGATCACAAGGATAAAAGTTCGTCCTCCGGGGTGATGAAGAAGAAGGTGATCAGGAAGAAGGTAAAGCCATGGAGACTGAGACAGAGGTTGTAGGTCAACCCTCAAGCTCAAGAGGACATGGAAAGAGAAGCAGAGCATCATCCTCATCAGATGTACCTCCAGATGCATTCCAGATCATCCTTGAAAGGATTAATGGGCTCAAAGAAATACAGAATGAACAATCTAATAGGCTGGCTGCACTCCAAGATCAAATGAAAATTATTTCATCAAAGCTTGACAGCTTCACCACACAGCAGTGACCCTTTAGCCATTCCGGTCAAAAAAAGGGAGATTGGTATCATGGAGATTATTTTTATGGAGGACAGCTCTTGAGGGGGAGCTCATGTTGAGGGGGAGCATGCATAAAAACTTTGACTCAGCAGTTTACTTTATATGTTTATATTCATGTGTCTTTATATTATTATGGTTTTTACTAGTTTTTGCTAAATACATTTGGTTTAAACTTGTGGATATGGCTCTTGTTTTTTGTTTTAATCTGTTAGGTTCTTTGGTATATATTAGGTGGTTTATTTTGTACCTTGCTTTTGTAAGCGTATTTTGTACCGGTTTGCTTTTGTGACGTTTGGTTATATTTTGTACCCTTGCTTTGTAGCTAGTACTTTTAGTTAATGTTTTGCATTTCCATTAGTACATCACTCTTGTGCCCTTTGTTGGATTTTTATCCTTAATGCAATTACCTTATGTTGTTGCATTGGTTGAGTGTTGGACATGCAATTGATCCTTTGCATTGAGCTTATTAGCTTGCATGTCCGAATGTTCATTCCATGTGTGAATGAGCATTGTGATCACTATTTATAGTGATTGTTTATGTTTGGTCAAGCCTTGCTTCATTGCTTTTATCCGTTTTTGCTTGATCGCATTGTGCTTGCTTCATATGCAATACCAGTTTTTCTGCATACAATGTTCTTATTGTGTGATTGCTTTTCAGGAGATACTTATACTTATGATTCAAGAGCTTCACAGATTCTAGAGTTAGGTGTGAGTGAGTTTTGTTCAACTGTTCCCAACTCACGCGTTAAGTCTAGAGTTTGTTGTAAGGTTTTGTCACGGAATAGCCAAAGGGGGAGATTGTAAGGTTGAAATTTATCAATCATTTTGTTTTCCTTATTCCATGCCAATTTTCTTGTATTCCAACACTTAGAAATCCTGTATTTAGGTGAGAATCATGTAAGGATAGTGTGAGAGAGAATGTGAAGAAATGCTCAAGTCTGTGCAATAGAACTGGGACTCGCGACTGGATCTCGCTGGTGTCTTGTGGCTGGCAAGTCGCCAGATGTTGCACACGAGTGATGCGTGTAGAGAAGAACTCGCGACTGGATCTTGCAGGTAGCTCACGACTGGTAAGCCGCCCGAAGTTGAACCGTCATGCCAGCTGTTGCACTACAGGACAAAAATTCCAGTCTGGCCGTTCAGTTAGTTCGCAACTTGAACTCACGACTCAGTCAAGCTGTGAGGCCAAGCCGCCAGCCAACTCTGTTTTGGAAAACTGACTCTTTGCATTCCTTTCTCACCCCAGTATAAATACCCCTTATACCAACGAAATGTAGAGAGCTGCCAGAGAGAATTTTGAGAGAGAAACCCTAGAGAAAAATAAGATTGACTCATCCACAATCTTTACCTTGTGACGCTTCAAATTCCTCTACTCTCACCCTTTCCATTGTTAGATCCTTGAGAGGTTCATTACCCAAATCCTTTTCTCACCTCACCCATATTTGTGAGAAGGTTATTTGGTGCTTTGGGAAGCAGTTAGGAAGGGACCAATTGATATTGGTTGATGCTATGGGTTATAGCGGAATCCAAGAAGCTAAAGAAGAAATAGGTTCGGTGTAACCACATTGGAGTAGGAGCTTGGAGGGCTTAGGTACACTGGGTACATTAGGCTTGGAGGGTCTACTGCTGTCCTTGTATCCCAACTACATTCTTTAGTGGATTATTTGAAAGTTTGGAGGGCGGCGGAGAGGTTTTAGGCCGAGGGCTTCGATTTCCTCTTCGATAACACATCGTTGTATTGTCCTTGTGTTTGCATCTCTCTTCCCTTAATCATTGTCATTTAATTTCTGCTATGAATGTGATTTTATTTGGCTTAGATTGCTTATCAATTCTATTTTAAAGCTTTTGTTCATTTTTCGCACGTACATCTTTTGATATAAAGCTTGAATTGGTAATTTGTAATTTTGGGGGTCTAAACGTTCATAGTGTTTTATATGCTATTTGAACTTTCACAATCCCTTCATAAAATATTCGTAGTAATACAAAGTCATGAATATAGACTGCTACTTTGAAATATTACTACATCTTAATCCTTGAGTACCCGGTTTAATCCTTTAAGTTATTCATCATATATTTATGAAATCTAATTTCATAAATATATACTTTAGTTAGGCCTAACACTCTAAATAACCAAACCCATTAAACTTATCTCAAGGGAATATTTTATATCTTTGTTAAGAGATTATGAATTCCATCTTGAGAATATATGTTCCATCAACATTAAATGTGGCTGCCCAACATACTGAGGTTTTGATCGTGACTTTAGATCTCACTCCTGATACATCAAAGCAATGTACATCTCATGATCAGGTCCATTATTCCCTCAAGATTAAGAGTTCATGCAAATAGAAGTCGTGAGATTCATTATTCATTTGACAGTCGTTGGAAGAATAATAAATCTCACTGCAGTCCAGTTCAATATGTCTTAACTCTTAAAACATATCAACATATTAACTAGAAGTCTCCACTTCCATGATCAAGACAAATCATCTTAGTTAATATGTTATAGTCTTTGCAGATGAAATGCCCAATTTCATCACTGACTATGAACTATAATTCTGAATTTACAAAGAACTTGTGATTTATATCTTCCGTGACTAAATCACATAAATCACATACTATGCATCTCATGAACTATATGATAATTTCCAAATATTCATGTTACCATTATTTTAGATAATAATAAAACAACTTTATTAATCATAACATTAAGTCATACATAATGTCATACATAGCATCATACAATAGGATTTAAGGGCACATATCCTAACATTATGCACTTATGTTGAGGTTTGGAAAGAATCCCACATCGTCTGGGGATCGTTCTAAACTCCTTTTTGTACACTATAAAGAGCCTTACATGGTATATTTTCAAAACAAACAGAAATCACATGGTAAAACATTAAGATTCACTAGAAATAGTGAATCAAAAGGGAGTTTTTCACAAAACACCCTCAAGTCAATTTTCTTTTTATTAGGGCCTGTTATGGGCTTGATGTTTAAGTTCAATCTTTACTAATCACTTTTTTTATTGAATTATGAATAGATTTGACTAAGGGGAACAGTAAAAAATCAAGCTTGAAAAGCTTTTCTTTGAGGTATTAGTTTTAAACCTTCCTTTTTCTTTTCTTTTATTTTCTACACTTTAATTTTCTGTTTATTTGTTATAATATGCTTTAACATGTTTATCTAGCTTAGGTTTATGTTTTTGTGTGTTTTAAATGCATGTTAGGTTGTTAAAATTCCCGTTTTGAGGTTCTGCCATGTTTTTGTGTTTTTTGGGTTTTCGGGCAAGAACTGCGAACGCATAATCTTGCCTGTGTACACAAGCTTGATTATGCATACATAGGCCTGTTCTTGCTTGAGCAAGCCACTACCCAGAAACCCTAATTTTTATTTTTTTATTTTTTTGCTTTTGCTTTCACATCTTTGCTTGTTTAGCTTCCTTTTTCGTGTATATATGCTTTTAATGCCTATGTTTCACACGTTTTATTGCTTGGTTTGTCTCACATGTTAGAATCATGGTTTGTTTTGTGTTTTTATTGCTTTGATGACATGAACATGCATTTACATGCTGATGCATCAATGCTATAGGTGCTGAGTTGTTGCAAGGTAGGTGAAGAGTAAGTCATGCATTTGTAATGTTCATGCATTTGATATGATCTTGCTTAGCTTTGATGGAGTTTGTGATCTTGATGCCTTGGATGATGACATGCTTTGGTTTGGCTTTATTCCTCCTGTTGTTCTTTAATGATACATGTTGCTACCTTGAATATGATATGATGCCATGCTAGATGAATGCTAGGATGATGTGATGAGAAGTATGTAAAGGTATGCTATGATGTGATATGATTTGTGATGAAGCATTCTAGATGTATGTTAGGAGCTGCAATGATTAGATGAATGTTAGGATCTATGATGAACTGATATGCATGATTAAATGTATGGTAGGCTTTGTTTGTAAGCATGATAGATGTATGTTTAGGGATGATTGATGCCATGTTGGTTGTTAGATGCACGATTAGTGTGTAAGTGTGAGTTAGATAACAATGTTGAGAATACCTTTAATAGGGTTAAGATATAAGACACAATAATGGGAAGCCAACTATAGGGTTGGGCAGTTTTGGGTGCCTAAGACCTTCCCAAGACCGTACCTTAACTCCAAACTAATATCTCTGGTAGTAAGATCAAAAGGTCATTCCTTGTAAGGACGCTAAATATATGGTTCCTAGACCATTGCAAAAACTAGGTGGCTACTCCATTTCGACCGCCCCCCCTTGTGTCCACAGTGGCGACTCCGCTGGAGATTGTGAATTTAATTCCTATATGTCCTATGTCTTAACCTTAATAAAGGCTTATTCAATATTTGTTTGCAAACACATTCACATAACCTCGGTTGGTGATGAGTGGGAAGATGGAAGGCTCTATTTGGGCCCAAGTCTTTAATAGTTCATCCCACTAACTCAAAATATGTGTCATTACCTATGATGGGCTTTGAATACATTAATGGTTTGCCACCAATTCACAAAGGTCCACTTAGGCCCTCAGTTGGAATCATGGCCCACCTAATTGTGAGTGAACCCTTTAGCCTTAAGGAGCCTACCCACACTTAGAGTGATCCTAGATCCTATCAAAAGAGGTTACCCTTTATATATCTCTTGTTTGTTCAACCATATATCTTGTGCTCACCCAATTCTAAAGGATAAAAAAAAAACATGAAAGTGGAAGGATGACCCTAAAGTTGTGGCATACCCTAAGACAAACGGGATAAAAGAAAAGTTCTTACATATTTAAGGCTTATCCCTAAATCCAAAGGTATGTCTTAACTTGAAAGGTTCATAAGACTATAGCCTAATTGCTATCATAAGCCCAAACCAAAAGCCCTTTTGAAAAAAGAGGACTTTGGGCTTAAGATAACAAGTATGCTTTGGACTTAGCATCCAAATCCTACAAAGTCAATATGAACTTCCCTAATCTTGGGCTTTTTTATTGTATGCCTAGGCCCAAAATGATGAGAACTTCATGGAGCTTGAAAGGAAAATTACAATATATTCTAGCTAATGGGCTACTTAAAAAAAATGATGACAATGAAATGAAAAAAGAACAGCCCAAAGGTAATGAATATGTTGTAAGCCCATGTTTGAGACAAATGTTGAAAATCTTTAAAAGTGCATTCTAATGAAAGGCCATGAGGGTAAGATGAGAGCATTGTTGTAAATGGACCAAAGCCCAATGAAACAAGAGGCAAAGTCCGTGAGAGGAAAGTGAGTGATTTTTGTAATTGGCCTTCATTAAAATGAGCTTAAAGATTTTCTAAGCACACCTAAAAAAAAAAGAACCTTTTAATTAGGACATAGACATAATAAAAATAGGACTTCTTTTCAAACATCATTGCATTACCAAAGTTCAAGAGAACACGTCCCCACTCCAATTCAAGTCCAATGGAAGGCAAGACATTCAAAAAGAAAACCCCTTAAGAGGAAAGGATGGACGCTTCAAGTAAAATGTCCTCATGCAAAAGATACTCGAGTGTGGAAGCACAAGTTGAAGTACTTATGAAGATAATAAGCAACCTCTCCAAGATGGAAGAAGATGAGCTAAAGGAAGAAGAGGAAGATGAAGAAGACAAGGATAACTATAAACAAAGCGAGCTGACTCAAGAAGACATCGACTGCATGATGACAGAAGGGAAGGTCCACCTACTTCTACCCAACTTTATGACACAATTAAATAGCACTCCTAGACCATGGATTTTCAAGAGGGCCCATGTCAATGACTTCTCTAAATCGGGAGACACGAGATCTTGGGAAGATCATGATTGGCTAGAATGGACCTCGAAGGTGGGGACCACTTAAGTCACTTCAGCTCGCTTCATGCTTGAATACGACATGGGCCTTTCTTCCTACGACGACCAATACCTCATGCTAACTCAAGATGAAGAATAAAAGGAAGGAGATGATGAAGTGATCAGCTATTGGAGTAAAAATGACGGGGACTAGTTCTTTGATGAGGTGCGAAGAGATTCCCCAAACGAGGGTGAGGATCTGTATGACATAACCAAAGTTATACACGTATGGAAACCTCTAAAAGAGGGGGTGTGGTCCGCTAATCTGAAGGAGGACGAGGAGAAGAGTGACAACCCTTGAAGAAGAAAGAAGATAGAATTCATCATACCTATTATAGGGTGACTTAATATTTGGACTTGGGTTGGGTTTTCTGAAAATGTGGGAAAGAAAATGTGTAATACAAGTCCCAATGTACTTTTCAACATTTTTAATAAGATGTATTCTGATTTGGCTAATTTTAATGTGTACCATAATATTGAAATTTTGCACTTAAATGATTCAAATGAATTTGAAAATGAAATTAATAAACAACTGGAAATGAAAATTGAACCTATGGAACCAACTTTTGAAAATCTTTATTTGGGCAATGATGAGAATCCATGTTTAATTAAAATTGGCTCAACCCTAAATGAAAAAGAAAGAAAAGATCTCAAAGAGTTACTCATTGAATTTCAAGAAATATTTGCATGGTCCTATGAAGCTATGCTCAGTATTGATCCCAACATAGCTCAACACCACATTGACCCTCATGCTCACACGGTACCCGTCAAGCTGAAATTGAGATGTATGAGAACCGAATGGGTTCTAAAGATCAAAGAAGAGGTTACCAAGAAATTGAAGGTAGAGTTCATCAAACCCATACACCAAGCTGAGTGAATAGCCAATGTTATTCTCGTACCCAAGAAAGATGGGAAGGTGAGAATGTGTGTGGATATTAGGGATTTGAACAAAGCTCGCCCTAAGGATGACTTCCCTCGTCCTCATATCGATGTCTTAGTGGACAATACCGCTGGTAGTGCTTTGATGTCCTTCATGGATGGTTTCTTAGGATACAACCAAATCAAGGTGGGTCCCAGGCATATGACCAAGACTACCTTTACCATAGAATAGGGAATCTATTGCTATATCGTGATGCCATTTGGGCTCAAGAATGCAGGTGCGACTTACCAAAGAATGGTTATAGCCTTGTTACATGATATGATGCACAATGAGGTAGAAGTGTATATTGATGATATGATTGTGAAATCCAAGGAGAGAGAAGGTCATATCATTAACTTGAGGAAGTTCTTCAAAAGAATCAAGGGGTATAGGCTGAGATTAAACTCGCAAAAATGCACCTTTGGAGTAATCGCAAGGAAGTTGCTATGCTTTTTAGTAAGTGATAGAGGGATAGAAGTTGACCCATCAAAGATCAAAGCCATATTAGAAATGCCTCCACCCAAAAGCGAGAAAGAGATAAGGAGATTTTTGGGCCGACTACAATACATTAGCCGATTCATTGCCAAACTCACTTCCACTTGTGAACCCATCTTCAAACTCTTAAGGAAGAATGAACCCTATGAATGGAATGATGAATGTCAGAAAGCTTTCGAGCTCATTAAGGAGTATATCCTCCATCCACCCATCTTGGTACCCCCGATGCATGAAAACCACTACTCCTCTATCTCTCTATCATATAGGATGCAGTTGGAAGTATGCTTGCACAAGAACACGATGATAAGAATGAGAGAGTTGTATACTATTTGAGTAAGAGGTTCCATGATTATGAGACTATATACATACCCATAGAAAAATCATGCTTTGCTCTCATATGGGCCGTATTAAAGTTGAGACACATCATCCTACCTTTCCAGATATGGGTAATGGCTAGAATGAATCCATTAAAGTACTTATTTGAGAAGCCCACTATGAGTGGAAGACTATTATGGTGGTTGATCCTACTAGCAGAATTTGATTTAAAGTATGGGGAAAGGAAAACTATCAAAGGGAGTATCGTATCTGATTTTTGTGCTGAGAACCCCATGGAAGGAGAGGATGGTAGAGAAGATTTCCCAAATGAGGATATTTTGGATATTAAGCTAAAGGCATGGAAGATGTATTTCAATGGAGCCATGAACCAATATGGAAATAGGATAGGAGTACTGTTGATTACTTTCGACGAATCTCACATACCCTTAGCAGTCAAGTTGAACTTCGAGGTAACCAATAATATGGCAGAATATGGGGCTTGTATTGCCGAAATGGAAGCTCTCCAAGAATTGGGGTTGAAACTGGCTGAGGTATTTGGAGATTCAACTTAAAATTTATAAATCAAGCACAAAGGCTATGGAAAGTGAAGGAGGAACACTTAAAACCTTATCAGCAATACTTAGAGGATTTGACCAAAACTTTTGATAAGATTGAATACGTGATCATCCCTAAAGCTCAGAATCAGTTTGTAGACGTCTTGACTACCATAGCATCCACGGTTAAAATACCCAAAGGAGTGTAGACACGACCCTTAGAGATTGAGCAAAGTTATGGGATGGTACACAGGGAGAAGACCGAAGCTTTAGTCTTGATTATAGAAGAAGAAGGAGTTCCTTGGTATTATGACATCATGAAGTTCTTGGAATTGGGGGTGTATCCAGATGGTGTTGACAAGAGAGAGTGTTAGACACCATATTTTGTACCCTTTACAACTCGGGCCCCTGTTCCCCAATGATGTTGAATTCTAAGACCCTTAGGTTGGTTTAGGGCCTAATCAAAATTTAATTTAATTTGAGAAGTTTTAAAATGAGAAATATAACTTTTAATGAGCAAATAAATATATTTTTAAAAAATAAGGCCAAAGGAAACCCTCGCTATGCGTACGCATGAATTAGCTTGCGTACGTGGCTTTCTGCATTCGTACGCAAGCTTGATCTTATGCACGCATAGCAATTTCCAAAAACCTAAACAAGGAAAGTTTTGTTCATTTATGTTGAGGTTTGGAACAAATCCTACATCATCTGGGGATCATTCTAAACCCCTTTTTTTCACACACTAAGGAGCCTTACATGGTATATTTTCAAAAGACACAGAAATCCCACGTAAAAACACTAAGATTCACTAGAAATAGTGAATCAAAGGGGGGTTTTTCACAAAACACCTTTAAGTCAATTTTCTTTTGATTAGAGCCTTTTCTTGCCTTGATCTTTGAGTTCAATCTTTACTAATCACTTTTTTATTGAATTCTAAATAGATTTGACTAAGGGGAACGATCAAAAATCAAGCTTGAAGAGCTTTTCTTTGAGGTATTAGTTTTTAGCCTTCCTTTCTCTTTTCTTTTAATTTTGCTCTTTAATCTTCTGTTTCTTTGTTATAATATACTTTAACATGCTCATCTAGCTTAGGATTATATGTTTGTATGTTTTAAATGCATGTTAGGTTGTTAGAATTCCCATTTTGAGGTTCTGCCGTGTTTTTGTGTTTTCAGGGTTTTTGCACAAGAACCTGTGCACACATAATCTTGCCTGTGTATGTAGTCTTAATTATGCATATGCAAGCATGTTCTTGTGTGCGCAAGCCGACGTCCAGAAACCCTAATTTTTGTTTTTTTGATTGTTTTTCTTCCGCTTTCACATGTTTAGTTGTTTAGCTTCCTTTTTCTTATTTGTATGCTTTTAATGCCTATGTCTCACATGTTTAATTGCTTGGTTTGTCTCACATGTTAGAATTATGGTTTGTTTTGTGTTTTTATTGTTTTGATGACATGAACATGCATTCACATGCTCATGCATAAATGCCATAGGTGTAACACCCGTCTCCCTTAAATTTAATTTAGCTGCTTCTAGAGTGGATTTGATGAATTGCTTAATTTTTTTGGAGGAGATATTATTTTATATTATGATTTCTATAATAATAATAATAATAATAATAATAATAATAATAATAATAATAATAATAATAATAATAATAATAATAATAATAATAATAAGGGGTAACGTGAATAATTATTTTGCAGTTTATTTAAATTTAGCTTTTGGTCTCCTTATCAGTTAAGGAAAAGGATAAGAGATTAAAACCTAGTTGGATTAGGAGTTTAAGTGTTATTGGAATTCTTTAGAGTCCTAGCCTATGTAAATAACCTTTTTATGAGTTTAATTTCCAGCCAATGTAGGGGACAGTTTTAACGTGTAAAGCTGAAAGTTAGGGTTTCCTACGTGAAAGGCAGAAAGTGAAACAAAAAAAAATCAGTAATTAGCGTATAAGAAGTTAGAGTAGAGTTTAGGGTTTCTCAAACCAAAAGGACTGAAGGCCGTGCGCTACAAGGGCAGCCAGCAAACTCTATATTGATATTGAAGTAAACATTGATTTATGCAAGCCTATCTGATTTCGTTGGACTTTAGCAGCCAGCAAACGTTACTTTGATTTTGAGGTAATCATCAATCTAGGCAAGCTTTATAATTTTCGCTGGACACTTCTTGATTAAGGGGAGACTTTTGTCTCTTGCTGGTTCAATTATTAGGATTATTATAATAGTTGCACATGTATAGAGTTGTCTTGGAAGTATTTCTAGTCATGCATTCTTTATTCGATTTTTGAATCAGATTTTAATATGTACGTGGGTACATCTCATCCTTTATAGATTTAAACTTTTGTAAATGTCCTTGGGTGGTTTCATCAGATGGTTACGTGTTCTTATATATATATATATAGGTATATTAGATGTTAGTTAGGGAATGCTTTACAATTATTTAATCTAGAATAGGTTTGGGGGTATATTAGAAAGATATGTTAATTTTTACTTTGCCAAATCTTCATAGTGGCTGAGGAATTGTTTTATCAAGAGTACTTTGTGGTTATTCAAAACCTGCCCTTATTGAGTTATTTAATTATTATTTAGGTTCTAATTGACATCGTGTCGAGCGATTGAAGTGAAGCTTGGTTTAGCAACTAGAGGTAAGTAGACTTCAGCACATGACGTCTCTCAGGACGTATATATATATATAAATAAATAAATATATAAAATCGCTATGAAAGGTCAAATAATTCTAACACTAAATTCCTTGTAATCACACTCTTGTTCCAAAATAATCTTAAGATTAAACCTATAAGTCTACAGAATCATAAACCTATGCTCTGATACCCATAACTGTGTGATAACTCAATAAGGGCAGGTTTTGAATAACCACAAAGTCCTCTTGATAAAACAATTCCTCAGCCACTATGAAGATTTGGCAAAGTAAAAATTAACATATCTTTCTAATATACCCCCAAACCTATTCTAGATTAAATAATTGTAAAGCATTCCCTAACTAACATCTAATATACCTATATATATATATATATATAAGAACACGTAACCATCTGATGAAACCACCCAAGGACATTTACAAAAGTTTAAATCTATAAAGGATGAGATGTACCCACGTACATATTAAAATCTTATTCAAAAATCGAATAAAGAATGCATGACTAGAAATACTTCCAAGACAACTCTATACATGTGCAACTATTATAATAATCCTAATAATTGAACCAGCAAGAGACAAAAGTCTCCCCTTAATCAAGAAGTGTCCAGCGAAAATTATAAAGCTTGCCTAGATTGATGATTACCTCAAAATCAAAGTAACGTTTGCTGGCTGCTAAAGTCCAACGAAATTAGATAGGCTTGCATAAATCAATGTTTACTTCAATATCAATATAGAGTTTGCTGGCTGCCCTTGTGGCGCACGGCCTTCAGTCCTTTTGGTTTGAGAAACCCTAAACTCTACTCTAACTTCTTATACGCTAATTACTGATTTTTTTTTTTTTTTTTCACTTTCTGCCTTTCACGTAGGAAACCCTAACTTTCAGCTTTACACGTTAAAACTATCCCCTACATTGGCTGGAAATTAAACTCATAAAAAGGTTATTTACATAGGCTAGGACTCTAAAGAATTCCAATAACACTTAAACTCCTAATCCAACTAGGTTTTAATCTCTTATCCTTTTCCTTAACTGATAAGGAGACCAAAAGCTAAATTTAAATAAACCGCAAAATAATTATTCACGTTACCCCTTATTATTATTATTATTATTATTATTATTATTATTATTATAGAAATCATAATATAAAATAATATCTCCTCCAAAAAAATTAAGCAATTCATCAAATCCACTCTAGAAGCAGCTAAATTAAATTTAAGGGAGACGGGTGTTACATTCTCCCCCTCTTATAAAATTTTCGTCCTCGAAAATTGAAAACATACCTCACTCTTGAAATAGCTGGGGATATTTGGATTGCATTTCGTCTTTACGCTCCCATGAAGCTTCTTCTATGGAATGATTCCTCCATAATACTTTGACCAAATGTATAGTCTTATTACGTAGCACTTGCTCTTTATGATCTAAAATCTGAATTGGGACTTCCTCATAGGATAAGTTCTCTTTGACTTGAAGTGGCTCATAACTCAAGATATGAGAAGGATCAGGGACATACCTTCTCAACATGGATACATGGAAAACGTTATGTAACCTTGACAAAGTCGGTGGTAAGGCAAGCCGGTAAGCAACAGAACCAACTCTCTCCAAAATTTCAAAGGGCCCCACGTACCTAGGGCTTAACTTACCCTTCTTGCCAAACCTCATAACTCCTTTCATAGGTGCCACTCGAATGAAAACCATGTCTCCTATTTCAAATTCCACTTCTCTTCTCCGCGGATCAGCATAACTTTTCTGTCTACTTTGAGCTGCACGCAACCTTTCCCGAATTACATCAATCTTTTCACTGGTCTTTTGAACAATCTTAGGACCCAAGATTCTCCTCTCTCCAACCTCATCCCAACAAACTGGGGATCTACACTTTCTCCCATACAAAGCCTCATAGGGTGCCATCTTAATACTGGAGTGATAGCTATTGTTATAAGCAAACTCCACCAAAGTCAAATAGTCATTCCAACTACCCTTGAAATCCAAGACACAAGCTCTCAACATGTCTTCTAAAGTTTGGATAGTTCTCTCGGACTGTCCATCTGTTTGAGGGTGGCAAGCAGTACTAAAGTTCAACTTAGTACCCAAGGCTTTTTACAAACTATCCCGGAACCCTGAAGTGAATCTCGAATCTCTATCAGATACAATAGAAGCTGGCACTCCATGCAACCTCACAATCTCATTTATATAAAGTTCAGCCAATTTGTCAAGAGAATAGTTCATTCTAATTGGAATGAAGTGGGCAGATTTAGTCAACCTATCCACTACCACCCAAATAGCATCATGATTCTTAGGTGATCTTGGTAACCCACACACAAAGTCCATGGTGATATTCTCCCACTTCCTCTCAGGAATAGGTAAAGGTTGTAACAACCCTGATGGTCTCTGATGTTCCACTTTGACTTGTTGGCAAATCAAACATTGTTCCACAAATTGAGCAATTTCTCTTTTCATGTTGATCCACCAATAAACTTCTCGAAGGTCATGATACATCTTGGTACTACCCGGATGCATTGTATAAGGCAAACGATGGGCCTCCTCCAATATCTCTCTTTTAATCAATGAATCATTAGGCACACAAAGCCTATTACCAAACCTCAAAACACCATCATTAGAGATATTAAAATCAAATCTACTTCCACCACGTACTTGTTCCATGATCTTAAACAACTGAGGGTCACCATTTTGAGCAGCTTTGATCTTATCAATTAGAGTTGGTTGTACACTTAAACTTGCCAAGTAGGATTGGGAGTCTCCAGTCATTATGTCTACTCCAAGTTTCTGAAGATCAACAATAATATGCTTCTAAGTAGTTAATAAAGCAGGTGAGAAGCTATACGACTTTCGACTAAGTGCGTCAGCCACAACATTGGCTTTACCCGGATGGTAGTTTATGGAACAATCATAGTCTTTAATTAATTCTAGCCATCTCCTTTGCCTCAAATTTAATTCTTTCTGAGTGTATATGTACTTCAAACTTTTATGGTCAGTGTATATTTCACATCTCTCACCATATAAATAATGCCTCCAAATTTTCAATGCAAAAACCACTGCTGCCAATTCCAAATCATGAGTTGGATAATTCTGTTCATAATTCTTTAGTTGTCGAGAGGCATAAGCAACCACCTTCCCATGTTGCATTAGAACACAACCAAGGCCCTTACGGGATGCATCAATATATATCACAAAACCACCAGAACTAGATGGAATAGTCAATACTGGTGCAGAAACCAACCGTTGCTTTAACTCCTGGAAACTTCTTTCACATTCTTCTGTCCAATCAAACTTTGCATGTTTTCTAGTTAATCGAGTCAAAGGAGTTGCAATACTAGAAAATCCTTCCACAAATCTTCTGTAATAACCTGCAAGGCCCAAAAAACTTCTTACCTCACTTACATTAGTAGGGACAGCCCAATTAACTACAGCTTCAATCTTACTAGGGTCCACTGTAATTCCATCTCTAGAGATCACATGTCCTAAGAACACCACTTGATTCAACCAGAACTCACACTTCTTCAATTTAGCATACAACTTCTTGTCTCTTAAAATTTGCAAAACCATTCTCAAGTGTTCCTCATGCTCTTCTTGGCTTTTAGAGTAAACCAAGATGTCATCAATGAAAACAATAACAAACCAATCCAAGTACTCATGAAATACCCTATTCATCAAATCCATAAAAACAGCTGGAGCATTAGTTAGACCAAAAGGCATCACTAAGAACTCATAATGACCATACCTAGTTCGAAAAGCTGTCTTTGGTATATCATCCTCCTTAACTCTCAACTGATGATAACCAGATCTCAAATCAATTTTAGAGAAGACTTGAGCGCCTTGAAGCTGATCAAACAAATCATCAATTCGTGGTAAAGGGTATTTATTTCTGATGGTTACCTTGTTCAACTCCCTATAGTCAATGCACAACCGCATACTACCATCCTTCTTCTTAACAAACAACACTGGAGCACCCCAAGGGGAAGCACTAGGCCGAATAAAGCCTTTATCAAGCAAGTCTTGCAATTGCTCCTTCAATTCATTGAGCTCTGTAGGGGCCATTCTATAAGGTGCTTTGGAAATTGGACCAGTACCAGGTACTAAGTCAATAGTGAACTCAACCTCTCTGTCAGGGGGTAATCCAGGTAAGTCCTCAGAGAACACATCTGGGAACTCTTTCACCACTGGAATGTCTTCAACTTTTAATTCTATTCTATCACCCTTCAAAGCACAAACAAGGAACCCTTCACAACCCTTCCTTAGCAATCGTCTTGCCTGCATAACTGAAACCAATAAAGGTGGTTTCACCACACGATCTCCCTCGAAGGAGAATTCTGGCTCCCCAGGAATTCTAAATACTACCTTCTTCCCAAAACACTCTATGGAAGCATAAAAAGTAGATAACCAATCCATCCCTAAAATCACATCAAACTCAAACATATCTAGCAACATAAGATCTGCTTTTAATTCCCTCCCAGAGACTAAAACATTACAAGACTTGTACACTTTATGAGTAATCATTTGTTGTCCAGAAGGTGTAGCAACACACAATTCATAGTTTAAACTCTCAGGTTCCATGTTTAGCCTTTGTGCAAGTCTATGTGAGATGAAAGAATGGGTTGAACCAGAATCAAATAACACTTGTGCATGTTGACTGGAAACAAGAAGTGTACCTGAAACCACTGATGGGGATGCCTCGGCGTCCTGTTTAGTCAAAGCAAAAACTCGGCCCTGAACCTTGGGTTTTGTTGGCTCCCATTTGTATTGGTAGTTTGTTCCGCTCGCAAATCTGGACAATCCTTGATGAAGTGTCCAGTCTTGCCACATTTAAAACATGCCCTTGACTCCAAATAACATGTTCCACTATGAGCCTTTCCACATCTTGGACAAGTTTTATATGCCTTCTTATTTGAATTAGGCACTCCTTGCCTCTTGAATGAACTTCCACTAGACTTTCCCTTAAGAAAATTACTCTGGTTTGGCTTCCTCTCTTAATCATTGGCCCTTGAGAGACGATTGCAATTTCTCTCTGCTATGAGAGCTCGATCCACCACTTCTGCGTATGTTTCCAATTTGAACATGGAAACTGGTCCCTGAATTTCCTCCCTTAAACCTCTTTCAAAATGCCTAGCCTTCCTTGCTTTCGTGTCAACCATGTGTGGAGCAAAGCAGGATAATTCAGCAAATTTCCGCTCATACTCATACACTGATTAAGTACCTTGTGCTATGCGAATGAACTCAGCTTCCTTTTGCACCATCAAACTATCAGGAAAATACCTCTTACGAAAGAGCTCAACAAAATGCTGCCAAGTTATAACTTCTCTTCCATGTGTCCTCTCTGTGGACTCCCACCATTCCAATGCATCACCTTTCAGTACAAAAACAGCAAGGATAACTCGTTGCTCATCACTAACTTCCATTGCTCTAAAGAGCCTTTCTATCTCCTTAAGCCAGTTGTCAGCCTCTATTGGATCCTTTGTACCCTTGAAAGCAGGAGGGTCAAGCTTTCTAAACTTCTCCAAAGCACTAGTCGGATTGGTGGCTCCTACTTGATGTTGCACTGTATTGGTTAAGCCCCCAATGGCTTCGATAATAGCCTGAAGATTAGTGGTTCCCCCAGCATTCGGTTGATAATTCTCTGGGTCCCTCCTTGGTGGAGCCATCTCTCTAAGCAATACAACAAGATATCATAAGTAAAGATTTCAAATATTCCTGAGGGTCAAAACCAAACACATAGATAGTACACAATCATTCCTACACACTCTAGAATAAAAAATAAATAAATAAATAAATAAATAAAATCGCTATGAAAGGTCAAATAATTCTAACACTAAATTCCTTGTAATCACACTCTTGTTCCAAAATAATCTTAAGATTAAACCTATAAGTCTACAGAATCATAAACCTATGCTCTGATACCATAACTGTAACGACTCAAGGAAAAGCGCTAGCCACATTTGCGCTATACCTCAAAAGGACTAGTCACTATTGAGGCTCCTTGTAGTTGTTAATAAAGCCCAGATCTACCCAGTAAATACCCGATGTGGGACTCATCACACATCCACACACATCACACAATCAATCAATCAAATTGGGGCATCACAATAGGTGCTGAGTTGCTGCAAGGTAAGTGAAGGGTAAGTCATGCATTTGATATGATTTTGCTTAGCTTTAATGAATTTTGTGATGTTAATGCCTTGGATGATGACATGCTTTGGTTTGAATTTGTTCCTCCTTTTGATCTTTAATGGTGCATGTTGCTGCTGTTGGAGTTTATGCTCTAAAATCCAATTTATTGACATGTCATAAATAATTAAATTGTTTAATTATATGAGACTAAATGAACTAATGGGATATTATCTTAGTCCATGAGATGCATAGTATGCGATTTATGTGATTTAGTTACAGAAGATATAAATTGCAAGTTCTTCGTAAACTCAGAAGCTTAGTTCGTAGTCGGTGATGAAATTGGGCGTTTCATCTGCGAAGACTATAACATATCAACTACGATGATTTGTCTTAATCATGGAAATGGAGATTTCTAGTTGGTATGTTGATATGTTTTAAGAGTTAAGACATATTGAACTAGACCGCTGTGAGATTTATTATTCTCCTAACGACTGTCAATTGAATAATAAATCTCACGACTTCTATTTACATCAACTCTAAATCCTGAGAGAATAATGGACCTGATCATGAGATGTAGGTTGCTTTGATATATCAGGAGTGAGATCTATAAGTTACGGTCAAAACCTCAGTATGTTGGGCAGCCGCATTTAGTGTTGATGGAACATATATTCTCAAGATGGAATTCATAGTCTCTTAACGGAGATATAAAATATTCCCTTGAGATAAGTTTAATGGGATTGGTTATTCAGAGTGTTGGGCCCAACCACTTTAGTAAAGAGTTACTTAAGTATATATTTATGGAATTAG
The DNA here is from genome assembly GCA_033629205.1 of Lithocarpus polystachyus. Lineage (NCBI taxonomy): Eukaryota > Viridiplantae > Streptophyta > Magnoliopsida > Fagales > Fagaceae > Lithocarpus > Lithocarpus polystachyus. The sequence continues at coordinate 32,556,003 of CM066169.1, read as the reverse complement.
ATTTCATAAATATATGATGAATAACATTAAGGATTAAACCATGTACTCAAGTATTAAGATGTAGTAATCTTCAAAGTGGCAGTCTATATTCATGACTTTGTATTACTACGAATATTTTAATGAAGGGGTTGCATGTACAATAAAGTCTTGGGATATAATTTATTAATAAGGCCTAGAGTGCAATTATATTCTTATAGTGGTATTGAATATAATTAATGGTAACTTTGGACTTGTCAAGAGTTGACAGAAAAGCCCAAGGCCCATTGGAGCTAGAGTCTTATTTGTTCCCTTTTGGTCCCACTCCAAGTCACACACTAGAGCCCAATTGGAATGGCCCAAAAGGCTAGCCCAATTAGATAATCAGTTATATATAAGGAGAGAAACATACAGAATTTGATAAGTCTCTTAGATAAGTATTTTTCATCAAGATTATAAAAAGTATGAAATGGTTTGTACATGAGTGTTGGACACTCCCATGTTCTCTCCTTGGAAACTAATTGAGAGACCACACATCTTGGGCATTAAGTGGAATTGGAGTGAAGATTGAAAGTCTTCCCAAGAACTTCAGATTTCTAGTTTTGAATTTCACTATACCAAGGTACGCTTTCTATTCTTTGTTCTAGAATTCAAGGTTACATGTTATCTCTCATGAATGAAGTAGATCCGTGTTTGTTGCTTCCGCTGTGTGTTTTGTATGAGATGCAAAACCAAATTTTCCAACAGCTGCCTTGAATATGATATGATGCCATGCTAGATGAATGCTAGGATGATGTGATGAGATGTATGTTAAGGTATGCTATGATGTGATAGGATTTATGATGAAGCATGCTAGATGTATGTTAGGAGATTCCATGATTAGATGAGGGTTAGGATCTGTGATGAAGTGGTATGCATGATTAGATGTATGGTAGGCTTTGTTTGTAAACCTGATAGATGTATGGTTAGGGATGATTGATGCTATGTTGGCTGTTAGATACATGTTTAGTGTGTATGTGAGTTAGATAACAATGTTGTGTATGCCTTTAATAGGGTTAAGACATAAGACATAATGATGGGAAGCCAACCTTAGGGTTGGGCGGTTTTGGGTGCCTAACACTTTCCTAAGACCGTACCTTAACTCTAAACCCATATCTCTAGTAGTAAGATCAAAAGGTCCTTCCTCGAAAGAATGCTATATATGTGGTTCCTAGACCATTGCAAAAACTAGGTGGCAACTCCATTTCGACCCCTCCTTATGTCCATAAACATTCTCCCATTCACGTGAGGACCACAAATCACTTGATGAATCTCTTCATATTCTGCCATGTTATTGGTCACCTTGAAGTTCAACTTAACTGCCAAGGGTATGTGAGATCCCTCGGGAGTGATCAAGTGTTCTCCTATCTCATCTTCATTTTGGTTCATGGCTCCATCAAAATACATCTTCAATGTCCCTAGCCCAATATCCAAAATATCCTCATCTGAAAAATCTTCTCTACCATCCTTTCGCTCTATAGGGTTCTCAGCACAAAAATCTAACATGATACTTCCTTTGATGGTTTCCTTGCTACATATTTTAGATCAAATTTGGATAATAGGATCAACCACCTTCCACTCAAAGCGGGCTCCTTAAACAAGGACTTCAATGGATCCATTCGGGCTACTAACCATATCTGGAAACGTAAGATAATGTGCCTCAACTTCTGTACGGCCCATATGAAAGCAAACCATGATTTTTCTACAGGCATGTATCTAGTCTTATAATCACAAAACCTCTAGCTCAAATAGTATATGGCTCTCTCATTCTTATCATCGACTTCTTGTGCAAGAATACTTCCAACCGCATCTTCTTTAATAAATAGATAGAGGAGTAGTGGTTTTCCGTGCATCGGGGGTACCAAAATAGGTGGATGGAGAAGATATTCCCTAATAAGCTTAAAAGATTTCTGACATTCATCATTCCATTCATGAGGTTCATTATTCCTTAGGAGCTTGAAGATGGGCTTACAAGTGGAAGTGAGTTTGGTAATGAAACGACTGATATATTGTAAATGGCCCCAAAATCCCTTTATCTCTTTTATGCTCTTGGGTGGAGGCATTTCTAATATGGCTTTGATCTTTGATGGGTCAAATTCTATCTCTCTATCACTTACCAAAAAGTCTAATAACTTCCCTACAGTTACCCCAAAGGTGCATTTCTACGGGTTCAATCTTAGCCTATACTCCTTGATCCTTTCGAAGAACTTCCTCAAGTTAATGATGTGACCCTCTCTCTCCTTGGATTTCACAATCATATCATCAACATACACTTCAACCTCATTGTGCATCATATCATGTAACAAGGCTGTAAAGTTATGATTTACAACTGTTTTATGTTGTTTTTAATTCCGTGCCAAATTTGATTGTAATTATATTCAATCTTTTGTACCATATATTTTATGTGGGATTTCATTGTAAGGGTTGTGTGTGAGAGAGTGTGAAGACTCAAGGCAAAGTGAAGAGCGAGAAGTTTTCGCGGGTGTCTCGTGAGAAGCTTACTCGCGAAGTGACTCATGTGCCTTGCACATGACTGGAATGCGAAGGGTTAGGACAGGTTGGTGACAACTGGAATTCACGAGTGTCTTGCAAGTAAGGCCTTCTTGCGAGATACCCGCGAAACATTCAGTTTTACTGAACTGTCATATCTGATACACATTATCTGTACCCACATTATATATACCCACATTACCCATAGATGTTGAGTGCTTCTGAGAGAAAACCCTATCCATAAACATTGAGAGTTAGAGATTGTTATACACACAATTCTCTACACAATTCATTGTGGATTTTCCTTAACTCCTACCTCTCCATTTCCATACACTTGAGAGGTTGATATCCCAAATACTTACCACACCCTTTCAAAGTTTAAAGTGAGGTTTTGGTGTTGCTAGGAAGCATTGGAAGAAGCCAAGCTTTGGAGGATGCAAACGGGCGTATTGCAGGATCCGGAAAGCTAGACAAGACACAGTTCAGAGGAGCCTTGTTGGAGTAGAAGCCTGGAGTGCTTAGGTGCACTGGGTAGATTAAGCTTGGAGGGTCTCTTTCTACTCATGTATCCCAACTGATTATCTAGTGGATCGATTACCGCTTGGAGGGCGGCGGAGAGGTTTTATGCCGAGTACTTCAGTTTCCTCTTCGATAACACATCGGCGTGTTATCTTGTGTTTGCATTCTTCTTCCCTACTCTTTTACCTTTCAACTTATCGCTATGTTATATTGATTATGGGTTAGAGTAGTTTATTTGTTTATCCACTTGCATTTACTCTATTCCGCACTTAGTATAAATTAAAGTAAAATTTATCGAGTTGTAATATTTAATTTGGGGGTCTAAATAGCTCTTGTGTTTTTAACACATTTTCGAGCTTTCAAAGGCTATAGCCATTCTTTGGTAAGTCACACTCATATTCTTGAGCCCAAATGGCATTACGGTGTAACAATAGATTCCTCATTCTGTGGTGAAGGTAGTCTTGGTCATGTCTCTAGGAGCCATCTTGATTTGGTTATACCTTAAGAAACCATCCATGAAAGACATCAAGGCACTACAGCAGTGTTATCCACTAAAACGTCTATGTAAGGAAGAGGGAAATCATCCTTAGGGAAAGCTTTGTTCAAATTCCAAAAATCCACACACATTCTTACCTTCCCATCTTTCTTAGGTACAGTAACAACATTTGCTATCTATTCGACTTAGTTGTTTGGGTTTGATGAACCCCACCTTCAATTGCTTGGTGACCTCTTCTTTGATCTTTAGAAGCCATTCGGTTCTTATACACCTTAACTTTTGCTTGACAACTGCCATGTGAGCATAAGTGTTAATGTGATGTTAGGATATCTCGAGATCAATGCTAGGCATGTCTTCATAGGACCGTAAAAACGCCTCTTGAAATTCAGTGAGTAACTTTTTGAGATCTCTTCTTTCTTTTTCATTTAGGGTTGAGCCAATTTTAATTAAGAGTGGATTCTCATCATTGCCTAAATTAAGAGTTTCAAAAGTTCGTTTCATAGGTTCTATTGGAGGGTAGCACTTGAGGGGGAGCATGCATAAATCTTATTACAATAGCCTGATTTACTTTATGTTACTTTATGTTTTGGTACTATTGTGGTCATGCTTCATTGGTATATATTAGATGGTTTACTTTGTACCTTGCTTTTGTAAGCGTATTTTGTACCGTTTGCTTTTGTGGCGTTTGGTTATATTTTGTACCCTTGCTTTGTAGCTAGTACTTTTAGTTAATGTTATGCATTTCCTTTAGTACATCACTCTTATGCCCTTTGTCAGATTTTTATCCTTAATGCAATTACCTTGTGTTGTTGCATTGGTTGAGTGTTGGACATGCAATTGATCCTTTGCATTGAGCTTATTAGCTTGCATGTCTGGATATTCATTCCATGTATGAATGAGCATTCTGATTACTATTTATAGTGATTGTTTATTTTTTAGTCAAACCATGCTTTATTGCTTTAATATGTTTTACTTGATCGCATTGTGCTTGCTTCATATGCAATACAAGTTTTTTCTGCATACAATGATCTTATTGTGTGGTTGCTTTTCAGGAGATACTTGTACTTATGATTCAAGAGCTTCACAGATTCTAGAGTTAGGTGTGAGTGAGTTTTGTTCAACTGTTCCCAACTCACGTGTTAAGTCTAGAGTTTGTTGTAGGGTTTTGTCACGGGATAGCCAAAGGGGAAGATTGTAAGGTTGAATTTTATCAACCATTTTGTTGGCTTTATTCTGTGCCAATTTGCTTGTATTTCAGCACTTAGAAACCATGTATTTAGGTGGGAATCATGTAAGGGTAGTGTGTGAAAGAGTGTGAAGAAATGCTCAAGACTGTGCAGTAAAACAGGGACTCGTGACTTGATCTCGTAGGTGGATCGCGACTGTCAAGCCGCCAGATGTTGCACACGAGTGAAGTGTGCAGAGATGAACTCGTGACTGAATCTCGCAGGTAGCTCGCAACTGGCAAGCCGCCAGGAACTGAACCATCGTGCCAGCTGTTGTACTACAAGACAAAAATTTCTAGTCTGGCAGTTCAGTTAGTTCCCGGCTTGAACTTGCGACTCAGTCAAGTTGCGAGGTCAAGTTGCAAGCCAGCTCTATTTTGGAAAAACTGACTCTTCGCATTCCTTTCTCACCCCAGAATAAATACTCCTTATACCCAAAAAATGTAAAGAGCTTCCAGGGAGTATTTTGAGAGAGAAACCTTAGAGAAAAACAAGATTGACTCATCCACAATCTTTACCTTGTGACTCTTCAAATTCCTCTACTCTCACCCTCTCCATTATTAGATCCTTGAGAGGTTCATTACCCAAAACCTTTTCTCACCATACACATATCTGTGAGAAGGCTCTTTGGTGCTTTGGGAAGTAGTTAGGAAGGGACCAATTTCATATTGTTTGATGCAATGGGCTATAGCGGAATCCGGTAAGCTAAAGAAGAAATAAGTTCAGCATAACCTCGTTGGAGCAAGAAGCTTGGAGGGCTTAGGTACACTGGGTAGATTAGGCTTGGAGGGTCTATTGTTGTCCTTGTATCCCAACTACATTCTTTAATTGGATTATTTGACCGCTTGGAGGGCGGCGGAGAGGTTTTACGTCGAGGGCTTCGATTTCCTCTTTGATAACACATCGTTGTGTTGTCCTTGTATTTGCATCTCTCTTCCCTTAATCTTTGTCATTTAATTTCTGCTATGGATGTGACTTTATTTGACTTAGATTATTTATCAATTCTGTTTTAAGCTATTGTTCAATTTTTGCACGTACATCGTTTGATATAAAGCTTGAATTTGTAATTTGTATTTCGGGGGTCAAAACGTTTATAGTGTTTTATATACTTTTTGAACTTTCAGGTTCAATTTTCTTTTCCAATTGTTTATTAATTTCAATTTCAAATTCATTTGAATCATTTCAGTGCAGAATTTTAATATTGTGGGACACATCAAAATAAGCCAAATCAAAATTCATCTTATTAAAATTGTTGAAAAGTACATTGAGATTTGCATTACAAACTTTCTTTCCCACATTTTCAGAAAACCTAACCCAAGTCCAATTATTAAGTTACCCTACAATAGGCACGATGAATTCCATCTTCTTTAAGGCTTGTCGCACTTCTTCTTGTCCTCCTCTTTGAAAAAATCCTTTAGCTCAGCAGACCAGTCTTCATCTTTTAAAGGTTTCTATATGTGCATATCCTTGGTTATGTCATATAGAACCTCACCCTCATTGGGAAAATCTCTTCCCAGGTTGTTGAAAAACCAGTCACCATCGTCTTCACTCTAATAGCTGATCACCTCATCATCTCCTTCCTTTTCTTCTTCATCTTGAGTCAACACAAGGTATTGATAAGGGTCCATATCGCGTTCGAGCATAAAGTGAGCTGGGGTGGCTTGAGTTGTCCCTACCATCGAGGTCTATTCCGGCTAATCATGACCTTCCTAAGATCCCACGTCTCCTGATACAGAGAAGTCGTTGATGTGTGCCCTCTTGAAAGTCCATGGTCCTAGAGCGCTTTTTAATTGTGGCATAAAGTTGGGTAGAAGCAAGCGAAACTTTCCTTTTATCATCATCTAATCGATGTCCTCTTGAGCCAGCTCGCTTTGTTCATAATTAACCTTGTCCCCTTCATCTCGTTCCTTCAGTTTTTCTTCTATGTTGGAGAGACGACTTATTATCTCCTCAAGGACTTCACCCTGCGCCTTCATTTGCTCGAGTAGCTCTTGCATGAAGGTTTCTTCATTTGGAGCGTTCATCCCTTCTTGAAACGTCCTGCCTTCCATTAGACTTAAATTAGAGTGGAAACATAATCCTAATTTTAGGGTGCAATGGTCCCTGAAAAGAAGTCCATTTTTCATTAAGTCCATGTCTTAATTAAAAGGTTCCTTTTAGGTTTAGATGTTCTTAAAAAATCTTTAAGTCCATTTTAATAAAGGCCTAATTGCAAAGTCACTCCCTTTCCTTTCATGAACCTTGCCCCTTCTTTCATTGGGCTTAAGTCCATTTACAATAATGCTCTCATTTTACAATGCATTCAACACCTTTGGGCTCTTCTCTTTTCATTACATATCATTCATTTTTTTTTAAGTGTCCCTTTAGCTAGAATATATTGTAACCTACCTTTAAAAGTCCATGAAGTTCTCAACATTTTGGGCCTAGGCATACAATGAAGAGACCCAAGATTAGGGGAGTTCTGAATGTTCAGTAAGTGTGAAAAACACCTTGAACGTTTAGACCCCCAAAAAACAAATTACCAATTCAAGCTTAATATCAAACAAATTATGTGCGAAAAATGAAAATAAGCTAATAACAGAATTGATAAACAATCCAAACCAAATAAAATCACATCCACAGCAGAAATTAAATGGTAAAGATTAAGGAAGAGAGATGCAAATACAAGGATAACACAACGATGTGTTATCGAAGAGGAAATCGAAGCCTTCGGCGTAAAACCTCTCTGCCGCCCTCCAAGCGGTTAATAATCCACTAAAGAATGTAGTTGGGATACATGAACTACAGAAGACCGTCCAAGCCTAATCTACCCAGTGTACCTAAGCCCTCTAAGCTCTTACTCCAATGAGGTTACGCCGAACCTATTTCTTCTTTAGCTTACCAGATTCTGCTATAGCCCATAGCATCAACCAATATCAATTGGTCCCTTCCTAACTGCTTCCCAAGCACCAAATTGCCTTCTCACAGATATGGGTAAGGTGAGAAAAGGTATTAGGTAATGTATCTCTCAAGGATATAACAATGGAGAGGATGAGAGTAGAGGAATTTGAAGAGTCACTATGTAAAGATTGTGGATGAGTCAATCTTGTTTTCTTTAAGGTTTCTCTCTCAACATTCTCTCTGGAAGCTCTCTACATTTCGTGGGTATAAGGGGTATTTATACTAGAGTGAGAATGGAATACGAAGAGTCAATTTTTCCAAAACAGAGCTGGCTGGCAACTTGGCCTTACGACTTGACTGAGTCGCGAGTACAAGCCACGAGCTAACTAAATGGCCAGGCTGGACTTTTTGTCATGTAGTGCAACAACTGGCAGACGGTTTAGCTTCTCTTCATGCTTCACTCGTGTGCATTTTCTGGTGGCTTGCCAGTCGCGAGCCACCCGCGAGATCTAGTCGCGAGTCCCTATATCACTGCACAGTCTTGAGCATTTCTTCACACTCTCTCACACACTACCCTTACATGATTCCCACCTAAATACAGGGTTTCTAAGTGCTGAATTACAAGCAAATTGGCACGGAATAATGCAACAACTGGCAGACGGTTTAGCTTCTCTGCATGCTTCACTCGTGTACATCTTCTGGTGGCTTGCCAGTCGCGAGCCACCCGCGAGATCTAGTCGCGAGTCCTTGCATCACTGCACAATCCTAAGCATTTCTTCACACTCTCTCACACACTATCCTTACATGATTCCCACCTAAATACAGGGTTTCTAAGTGCTGAATTAGAAGCAAATTGGCACGGAATAAAGCCAACAAAATAGTTGATAAATTTTAACCTTACAATCTCCCCCTTTGGCTATTCCGTGACAAAACCCTACAACAAACTCTAGACTTCATACGTGAGTTGGGAACAGTTGAACAAAACTCACTCACACCTAACTCTAGAATCTGTGAAGCTCTTGAAACATAGGTACAAGTATCTCCTAAAAAACAACCACATAATATGATTATTGTATGCAGAAAAACTTGTAAAACATATGAAACAAGCACAATGCAATCAAGCAAAATAAAATAAAGCAAATAGAGCATGACTTGACCAAAAACAAACAATCACTATAAATAGTGACCACAACGCTCATTCACATAAGGAATGAACATCCGGACATGCAAGCTAGAAAGCTCAATGCAAAGTATCATTTGCATGTCCAACACTCAACCAATGCAACAACACAAGGTGATTGCATTAAGGATATACAATCTAACAAAAGGCACAAGAGAGATGTACTTAAAGAAAATGCATAACATTTAGCAACATGTACTTAAGCTACAAAGCAAGTGTACAAAATAACAGCTACAAAAGCAAAGGTACAAAACAAACTGCAAATCATCTAATATATACCAAAGTACCAATAACATTAATCAAGTTACAATATAAAAACTAAAAGTAAAGTTATCAAAAGTATGTAACTCCCCCTTTCAATATACTCCCCCTTTCAATGTGCACATCTCCATTATACCATCTCCCCCTTTTTGTCATGGGAGAGCTAGGTCTCATTTTCTTCTAGCTTTCGATGAATTTCATCCAACTGAGTTTGAAGAGAAGTGAACTTTGTGTCACAGCGAATGTTGTGAGTCCGAACACCTTAGTGTTTATGCTGTTGGGATAAGTGCCCTTAAGCCCTATTCTATGATAATATGTATGATATTATGTTTGACATTATGTATTAAATGATGTATGACTTAATATTATGATTAATAAAGTTGTTTTGTTGTTATCTAAAATAATGGTAACATGAATATTCGGACATTATCAAATAGTCCATGAGATGCATAGTATGTGATTTATGTGATTTAGTCATAGAAAATATAAATCACAAGTTTTTTGTAAACTTAGAATTTTGGTTCGTAGTCGGTAATGAAATTGGGCATTTCATCTGCGAAGACTATAACATATTAACTAAGATGATTTGTCTTGATCATGGAAGTAGAGACTTCTAGTTGATATGATGATATGTTTTAAGAGTTAAAACATATTGAACTGGACCGCTGTGAGATTTATTATTCTCCTAACGACTATCAATTGAATAATAAATCTCACAACTTCTATTCACATGAACTCTTAATCCTGAGAGAATAATGGATCTGATCATGAAATGTAGGTTGCTTTGATATATCAGGAGTGAGATCTAAAGTAACGGTCAAAACCTCAGTATGTTGGGCAGCCACATTTAGTGTTGATGGAACATATATTCTCAAGATGGAATTCATAGTCTCTTAATGGAGATATAAAATATTCCCTTGTGATAAGTTTAATGGGTTCAGTTATTTAGAGAGTTAGGCCTAACCACTTTGGTAAGAAATTATTAAAGTATATATTTATGAAATTGGATTTCATAAATATATGATGAATATCCTTAAAAGGATTAAACCGAGTACTTAAGGATTAAGATGTAGTAATTTACAAAGTGTCAGTCTATATTCATGACCTTGTATTACTACGAATATTTTATGAAGGGGTTGCATATATAATAAAGTCTTGGGATATAATTTATTAATAAGGCCTAGAGTGCAATTATATTTACATAGTGGTATTAAATATAAGTAATGGTAACTTTGGACTTGTCAAGAGTTGACAGAAAAGCCCAAGGCTCAATAGAGCTAGTGTCTTATTTGTTCCCTTATGGTCCCACTCCAAGCCACACATTAAAGCCCAATTGGAGAGGTCCAAAAGGTTAGCCCAATTAAATAATCAGTTATGTGGAGAGAAACATACAGAATTTTTATATATGTTGAATGAAATGGTTTGTATGTTAATGTATGTAAGAGAGAGACTCCTTCATATTCTCTCTAGAACAAACACATAGAACTGATTGAGAGACCACACATCTTGGGCATCAAGTGGAATTGGAGTAAAGATCAAAAGTGTTTCCAAGTGCTTTTCTTCATTTGGTTTTAAAATTCACCATACCAAGGTACACTTTCTTGTTCATATATTTTGAAATTTACACAGCACATGTTATCAATTGCGAATGAAGTAGATCCGTTAATTTTTCCGCTGCATATGTTTGGTATGCGATACAAACATGTAATTTTCCATCATATGTCATGGACGCATGCCATAATGTTGTCTAGCTTCTCTTCATAGGAGGATGAGCTTAAGTGTGAACCACTGTGAGTATCTGAAATTTCTGTTTTGATTTCTTTCCCGCTATGACCAATGCTAGCATTGAGCGTACGAATATTGATTGGATTAGGCTTCGGGTAGGGAGATTCATCTTCCGATGGATGAGCACCTTTGAGTTTCAATATTCTTGAAATGAGATGGAAAAAAGGAATACAGTTCCTTGATTCAGTTCATTCAGTAGTTTTGCACAAAATATGAAAAATTTGAGCACATATATCAATCTCTTCATCAATGATCAAATCATGAAGGAACAAGGCTCTCCCGAGATTCATATACCCTGTGCTGGATAGAAGGTAGAGATTGTGGAACATGATTATTGTTAGCACCCTTAATTCTGAAGAGAGTGAGGAGACACTGACTGAGTTCCCATTTTGAGAGAATTCCAAATTTCTTCCAAGTGCATCCCGAAGTAAGTCCTCATCTGGATTTAAATTATCATAAACTGGGGGATTAGGAAGAATTGGTCGATTAATATGTAGGATTTTAGACAGATAAGTGGGAGTCACTGAGAAACTCTTTCCTCTAACCCAGCATTTGAGTTCTTCGCCTTCAACAATGACATTAGCATAGAACTCTTTCACCAAGTTCTCATATGCATCATCAAGATTGGAGAGAAGGTAGTTCCAATCCTTGGTGGCAAACCATTTAGGGATGGTTGTGTCAATGAGAGACGGTTGATCAACTGCCTTTTAAACCAGTAGTGTAGCGTCTCTGAAATAGTTCTTATGAGTCTGAAAAACGGCATAGGATCTAAACTTGTTGGGATCATGTACTCCTGACGGTGATCGGGTCCTTTTTGACCTAAGAGAAAGGTCATCGACATCAATCACTGGCTTTTTTCCTTTACTGCCTCCCCCTTTCACAACTGCTCTCTTGAACGGAGACATTTCCACACTACATCATGATACACCAAAAAAAAAAAAAAAAGAAATACCACACACGACAACAAGCTTTATTAGCACTAACTTAGGCTAAAATCATAAAGTATGAATAAAACCCTAAAAATTTGAAATATAGGTCTAAATCATGACAAAGTGTGTGTGTGTGACATAATATATATGCAAATCAGAGTAGATCACTATAAAATCACCCAAAAATCACACACCAATTTCACCAAAAAGGGTAGAAACCCATATTCAAGCAACAGATCAACAGAAACGCACAATCCAAAGAACATATGACATTAAGAGTGAGCAATATTGAGAAAGAAACAAAGCCCATACCTCTTCTTGAAGATTGAGAAGGAGAAAATATGGAAATTGTGTGTGTGAACATGATGAAGATGAAAGAGTGAAACATGAATATTCACGAGATGCTAGGGACAAATATTAGAACAGTCCAAAAAAGAAGACCCTCAAAATGCTAAACACGCGATTTTCGCGACTAAGTCAAGCCGCATGCAAGTCGCCAGAGCTAGTTGCCAGAACACTTAAGAACAAAAATTTTGAAAAATTTTCTTGAGTGTTTTTCGCGACTGGAAGTTCCAACCGCGAGAGAGTTGCATGTTGAGCTGCGAAACTTTCTGTATGATTCTCACAACTAAACCTCCACTTGCGAACAAGTTGCCACATCAAGTTGCGAGAAATCTTGAAACCCAGATTTTGAAAAATTTTCAAAGTATTTTTCATGACTTGGGCATTGACTCGCTAGTGAGACGTAAAAACCTACTGTATTGGGCTCGCAACTAGGGCGTGCGACTGGACTGACCCGCAACCAAGTCGCCAAAACAGGGCAACACCATTTTTGAAAAATTTGACAATTTTTGTATAAATAAAATACTTTCCAAAAACAACTAAAAACACTCAAAAATCTTTCTGTGATTGATCAGTAAAAATTGAGCATGTGAAACACATTTAATCAAGTACAATCACACAAATGAGTAAGGCATTCATTGAACATAGACATGTGTGATGTGTGTGGATATCAACAATGAGATAGTCCTTAGTCTAATGTGAAGCTTCAATGATCAATTTAACCAAGGCATAACAATTAGCACTAGATAATGTGACCCATCTCAATTATAGAAATATCCATAAATAACCTCCCACAAAACTTGATAACATGATAGCATAACATTGAAGCTTTTCATTTGGCTCCAAATACAACATCTCATTTGATCTTTTGAATCATAACATCTCTTTTGGAGATTGATGTCGAAAATTTTTAATATTTCAATTTGATGAGTTAGCCTTTGGCTTTTTAGGCATCATACACTTTATTTTGAGTTGCTTTCCCTTTTTCCTAGTTAAATATTAGTATATGCGACAGGCTTTTGCAGCTCATTATCTCATTTCATTTGGAGATTTACATTTGTTGAGCTCTTTAAATAAAAACAATAAAATAAAGAGTGGGAAGATATACAAACACAAGTCTATGCATATTTCAAGATCAACAAAACAATTGACTAATCATTCATGAGAAATTTGAAGATCGATTTACAACAGTCACATAGATTTCTAGATTTCTCCCAAAATGATACAAGTGCACAGGGAACAAACTATGCTCATAGATGCATAAAGCCATTTGTATGAAGGTACATGGCAAAACTATTGGGATAAGTGCCCTTAAATCCTATTGTTTGATGTTATGTATGATATTATGTTTGACATTATGTGAGAAATGATGTATGACTTAATATTGTGTTTAATAAAGTTTCTTTATTCTTATCTAAAATGATGGTAACATGAATATTTGGACATAATCAAATAGTCCATGAGATGCATTGTATGTGATTTATGTGATTTAGTCACAGAAGATATAGATCACAAGTTCTTTGTAAACTTAGAATTTTGGTTTGTAGTCGGTGATGAAATTGGGCATTTCATCTACGAAGACTATAATATATTAACTAAGATACTTTGACTTGATCATGGAAGTGGAGACTTCTAGTTAATATGTTGATATATTTAAAGAGTTAAGACATATTTAACTGGACCACTGTGAGATTTATTGTTCTCCTAACCACTGTTAATTGAATAATAAATCTCACGATTTCTATTCACATGAACTCTTAATCCTGAGAGAATAATGGACCTGATCATGAAATGTAGGTTGCATTGATATATTAGGAGTGAGATCTAAAGTAATGGTCAAAACCTCAGTATGTTGGGCAGCCACATTTAGTGTTGATGGAACATATATTCTCAAGATGGAATTCATAGTCTCTTAAAGGAGATATAAGATATTCCCATGAGATAAGTTTAATGAGTTCAGTTATTCAGAAAGTTAGACCTAACCACTTTGGTAAGAAATTACTAAAGTATATATTTATGAAATTGGATTTCATAAATATATGATGAATAACCTTAGAAAGATTAAACCGGGTACTCAAGGATTAAGATGTAGTAATTTACAAAGTGGCAGTCTATATTCATGACTTTGTATTACTACGAATATTTTATGAAGACGTTGCATGTATAATAAAGTCTCGGGATATAATTTATTAATAAGGCCTAGAGTACAATTATATTTATATAGTGGTATTAAATATAATTAATGGTAACATTGGACTTGTCAAAAGTTGACAGAAAAGCCCAAGGCCCATTGGAGCTAGTGTCTTATTTGTTCCCTTTTGGTCCCACTCCAAGCCACACACTAAAAGCCCAATTGGGAAGGCCCAAAAGGTTAGCCCAATTAGATAATCAGTTATATGGAGAGAAACATACAGAATTTTATATCATAATGAAATGGTTTGTATGTTCATGAATGTAAGATAGAGACTCCGTCATATTCTTTCTAGAACAAACACATAGAACTAATTGAGAGACCATACATCTTGGGCATCAAGTGGAATTAGAGTGAAGATTAAAAGTGTTTCCAAGTGCTTTTCTTCATTCGGTTTTGAAATTCACCATACCAAGGTACACTCTCTTGTTCATATATTCTAAAATTTACACAGCATATGTTATCAATTGCGAATGAAGTAGATCTGTTAATTTTTCTGCTGCGTATGTTTTGTATGCGGTACAAACATGTTATTTTCCTACAATTAGTATCAGAGCGGTCTTCATTTTGAATCTATATAACATGTTTTTGTGAGTTTTGGAATTAGAGATAATAATTTTGTCATGTTAGAAGATTTTATATGCATTTAATTTTTTGCATGGTTGTTGAAATTATGATTTGATAAAAACTGATATCGATGTTATGATTTTGTTTAAATTTGAATTTTAGTATGTTAAATTGATCTTTAAGGCTATAGTATCAATAGATTTCAGTTTTGATATCAAATTCTGTATATCATGTTCATGTGGTAATTGTTTGTTCATGAAAAATCGTTGAAAACTGTTTGCCACTGTTTTGGTAAAACTAAAAACACGGGTTTTTCATGGGTTAAATTCCCGCGAAGGTACTCGCGAAAAATGATTTCAAAGACAAAAACCTTTCGCGGGTAAGCTTTACTCGCGAAATAGTCGCGAGACAGTAGCGAAAGTTTCTGTCTGATTTTTGTGTTTTCAATTTTTTCCTTAACTTGTTTTCGCGGGAAGCGCTTAGTCGCGGGTACGAGACAGTCGCGAAAGTGCTTAGCCGCGGTATTCTCGCAAAAATGCATTTGAAGGGATTTTTGAAGTTTATTCAAAATGTTTTCTCATGTATAAAGTACAAGGCTAAGTGTAATTAGTTTATGCATGTTTAAAAATAAAAACCTTTAATCTAAAACATCTAGTGGGATTAAAGTAGTGTGATTAAGCACCTCGCCTTGGCGTATATGCCTTGCCCCCTTCAGAGGGTGTTTAATTCATGGTACTACAGGTTAAACTTCTTAATAATAGATGAAGTGTGTTTTTACATTGAGAACGACCACGCTTCCGTGGAGTTGGTGATTCACATTGATTCTAGGCAATGGTGTACACTAGACAAAGTATGATGTTAACCTCCCTTCGGAGCTATGTCATTATTACTTAGAGGCTAAAGAAAAAGCGGCAAATTATTTTTGTTTGGTAAGAATTACCATGATAGCATTAATAATGAGGATAATCCTTGCTTAATCATAGTGATTGGTATGACCACGCTTTCGAGGAATATTAATTGCGGGATTGGGTTGTCGTTGTATATATTATATTATGATTTTATTAAGGTTCCATATTATATGTTTATATGCTAAATTGATAATGTCTATTTTACTTATTATATTTATGTTTATTATTTCAGATTTGAACATAGCATCATTTAGCCCACTTGTTACCATTCTTAATCAAAACAAACTGACTGGATCCAACTATGTTGACTGGAAAAAAAACTTGGACATAGTTCTCACTGCTGAAGAGCACAAATATGTGCTTACTCAACCATGTCCTAGCTTTCCTTCATTAGATGCTCCTTCTAAGGAAAAACAACGATATGATCGTTGGCAGAAATCTAATGAAATGGCCAAGTGTTATATCCTAGTGTCCATCTCAAATGTTCTACAGCATCAAATGCAGGATGTAGAACTAGCTTCAGACATTATGCTAAGTCTGAAGGAGATGTTTGGTGAGCAAGGCCGTTCTGCAAGGCAAGAAACTATGTGGCAAATTTATACTACCAAAATGGCTGAAGGTAGTTCAGTGAGAGAGCATTGTCTTACAATGATCTCTAATCTAAATACATTAGAGGTTATAGGTGCCGATATTGATGGAGAATCCCAAGTGGATATGATACTCCAGTCACTACCAGAATCATTCAAGGAATTCAAACTTAATTATAACATGAACAAAAAGATTTATTCTTTGTCTGAATTAATGAATGAGTTGGTAGCGTTGGAAGGCATCTTTAGTACTTCTAGTGTTGAAGCCAATGTGGGTGAAGCTTCTACTTCTCAACCTAAGTCGAAAGGCAGGGGTAAGAAGAAGAAGAAAAAGAACTTCACTAAGCAAGAGGGTAAACAAATTGCCTTAGGAGTTGCTGACAAAGGAAAGAAACTGAAAGGAAAATGTTTTCATTGTAGTGAAAAAGGAAATTGGAAGAGGAATTGTCCAAAGTTCAAGGCTGCCAATAATAAGGGTATGAAAATTTCATTCCTTCTTGAAATATGTTTAGTACAAAATCCCATGGATTCCTGGTGTTTAGATTCAGGTTGTACTAATCATATTTGCAATTCTTTGCAGGGGTTCCAGGAGACCAGAATGCTTAATGAAGGGGAATTGTTTCTTACTTTGGCTAATGGGAGCAAGATTCCAGTTGTAGCTGTTGGTGTTTATAGTTTATGTTTTGAGTCAAGAGTTTTAATATTAGATGATTGTCTGCATGTACCTAATGTTCGTAGGGATTTAATTTCTACAACTTATTTAGGTAAACATGGATATTGTGTTATCCTTAAAGACAATGTTGTAATAAAGAAGGATAAAATGTTTATCTGTTCTGGCAATATTGTGGATGGTCTTTATATTCTAACTCCTGATAAGCATGAATTATATAATTCTGAATTAGATAATAACTCTCATGTAAAATCATTAAAGAGAAAGTTTCTTTCTACTAATGATGCATATCTTTGGCACTTGCGTTTGGGTCATATTAATCCAAACAGAATTCAAAGACTGATCAAAGATGGACTCCTAGAGCCATTGGACTTTGATAAATTTCCAGTTTGTGAATCTTGTTTGGAAGGCAAAATGACCAAGCGACCTTTTAATGCAAAAGGTAGAAGAGCCTAAGAGTTGCTTGAATTAGTTCATACGAATGTATGTGGTCCTATGTCAACCCAAGCAAAAGGAGGTTATGAGTACTTCATCACTTTTACCGATGATTACTCTAGATATGGTTATGTATACCTAAGGAAACGGAAGTCTGAAACCTTTGAAAAGTTCAAAAAGTTTAGGATTGAAGTTAAGAATCAATTAAGTAAACGCATAATGGCCATTCGATCCGATCGTGGTGGCAAATACCTTTTTGGGGTTTTCAAAGATTACTAAACTGAAAATGGGATTGTATCCTAATTGACTGCACCTGGATCTCCTCAACAAAATGGTGTAGCAGAAAGAAGGAATAGAACTCTTTTAGAAATGGTTAGGTCCATGATGAGTTACTCAACTTTACCGATTTCTTTTGGGGTTATGCCTTAAATACAGCAATACATCTTTTGAATTTAGTTCCATAAAAATCTGCTCCCAAAACACCCATGGAATTGTGGATTGGGCGTAAGCCTAGCATGAAGTATCTCCACATTTGGGGTTGTCCAGCATATGTTTTAAAAGGGAAGGCTGATAAATTTGAACCAAAATCAGAAGTGTGTTTGCTTGTGGATTATCCAAAAGAAACTAGAGATTATTTATTCTATAGTCATAAAGATAACAAAGTTTTTGTTAGTACAAATACTAAATTCTTGGAAAATGACTATATGAATAATTTTACTCCTAGAAGTAGAGTTGTTTTGGCTGAAATGAATGAACCTGTAATAGAACAACCAATGGTTGAAACTAGGGATGATGTGACTGTATTGGATACACCACAAGATACTACTCATGAGATGTCTAGTACACAGGTGCCTCGTCATAGTGGGAGGATGTTGGGCCACCTATAAGATTCAGAGGTCTTGGAGAGACTTATGAAGCTATCTCAGAGGAGGCCGAAACTGATCCTTACACTTATGAAGAAGTAATGAATGATATAGATGCACATCATTGGGTCCAAGCTATGAAATCTGAATTAGATTCCATGTATTCCAATCAAGTTTGGGATCTTGTAAAGGCGCCTAACTGCATTAAACCTATTGGTTGCAAATTGGTTTACAAGAGGAAGAGAGGGATAGATCGAAAGGTTGAAACCTTTAAAGCAAGGCTAGTGGTGAAAGGGTACACTCAGAAAGAAGGTATTCATTATGAAGAAACCTTTTCCCCAGTAGCAATGCTTAAATCTATCAGAATTCTCTTATCCATTGCTGCTCATTATGATTATGAGATTTGACATATGGATGTGAAGACTGCATTTCTTAATAGCAATCTTGAAGAGGAAATCTATATGAAACAACCAGAAGGTTTCATAGCAAAGAACCAAGAGCATTTGGTATGCAAGTTAAATAGGTCCATTTATGGACTTAAGCAAGCATCTAGGCAATGGAACATTAGATTTGATCAAGCAATCAAATCATTTGGTTTTGAACAAAATCTTGATGAACCATGTGTGTACAAAAGACATCTAGACGAAATAGTAATGTTCCTAGTGCTTATGTTGATGATATTCTACTCATTGGAAATGATGTAGGTGTAATGTCATCAGTAAAGGTTTGGTTGTCAAGCTAATTTGATATGAAAGACTTCGGTGAGGTTAACTTTATTCTAGGGATCAAGCTTTAGCGAGATCGCAAGAATAAGATGTTAGGCTTATCACAAGTTAGATATATAGATAAGGTTCTAGAACGATTTAGCATGCAAAACTCCAAGAAAGGTTTATTTCCTTTCAAACATGGAGTTCCTCTGTCTGACGAGCAAATGCCTAAGACTAAAGAGGAAGTAGATATGATGAGACAATTTCCTTATGCTTCTGCAATAGGAAGTCTCATGTATGCCATGCTTTGTACTAGACCAGATATCTATTTTTTAGTTGGCGTGGTCAGCCGATATCAATCAAATCCAAGACCACAACATTGGCAAGCTGTAAAGCATATTCTCAAGTATCAACAAAGAACAAGAGATTATATGCTTGTTTACCGCTGTGAGGATTTAATTCCCATTGGCTATACAGATTTAGACTTTCAATCGGATCTAGATTTCAGAAAGTCCACATCAGGATGTGTATTCACCTTGGGAGGTAGAGCCATAAGTTGGAGGAGTGTTAAGCAATCTTGTATTGCAGAATCCACCATGGAAGCAGAATATGTTGCTGCTTATGAAGCAGCAAAAGAAGCAATATAGCTCAAGAAATTCCTTTCTGATCTTTATGTTGTGAGAATAGAGTAAGTTTCCCTCATATTGTTTTGCAACAATAGTGGAGCAGTTGCACAATCAAAGAAACAAGGAATCACAAGAAAGGAAATCACATTGAGAGAAAGTATCACATCATTCGAGATATTGTTGCTTGTGGAGATGTGGTGGTAGCAAAGATTGAAAGTGCAAATAATCTAGCAGATCCCTTTACCAAAGCCTTACATCAAAGGACCTTCAAGTCACATTTGGAGGGAAAGGGAATTAGATTAGTGCACAATAGTCTTTAGGGCAAATGGGAGATTGTTGGGATAAGTGCCCTTAAATCCAATTGTATGATGCTATGTATGATATTATGTTTGACATTATATAAGAAATGATGTATGACTTAATATTGTGTTTAATAAAGTTGCTTTATTCTTATCTAAAATGATGATAACATGAATATTCGGACATTATCAAATAGTCCATGAGATGCATAGTACGTGATTTATGTGATTTAGTCATAGAAGATATAGAACACAAGTTCTTTGTAAACACAGAATTTTGTTTGTAGTCGGTGATAAAATTGGGCATTTCATCTGCGAAGACTATAACATATTAACTAAAAAGATTTGTCTTGATCATGGAAGTGAAGACTTTTAGTTGATATGTTGATATATTTTAAAAGTTAAGACATATTGAACTGGACCGCTGTGAGATTTATTATTCTCCTAACCACTATCAATTGAATAATAAATCTTGCGACTTCTATTCACAAGAACTCCTAATTCTAAGAGAATAATGAACCTGATCATGAAATGTAGGTTGCTTTGATATATCAAGAGTGAGATCTAAAGTAACGGTCAAAACCTCAGTATGTTGGGCAGCCACATTTAGTGTTGATAGAACATATATTCTCAAGATAGAATTCATAGTCTCTTAACGAAGATATAAAATATTCCCTTGAGATAAATTTAACCACTTTAGTAAGAAATTACTAAAGTATATATTTATGAAATTGAATTTCATATATATATGATGAATAACCTTAAAAAGATTAAATCGGGTACTCAAGGATTAAGATGTAGTAATTTACAAAGTGGTAGTCTATATTCATAACTTTGTATTACTACGAATATTTTATGAAGGGATTGCATGTATAATAAAGTTTTGGGATATAATTTATTAATAAGGCCTAGAGTGCAATTATATTTATTTAGTGGTATTCAATATAATTAATGGTAACTTTGGACTTGTCAATAGTTGACAGAAAAGCCCAAGGCCTATTGGAGCTAGTGTCTTATTTGTTCCCTTTTGGTCCCACTCCAAGCCACACACTACAAGCCCAATTGGGAAGGCCCAAAAGGCTAGCCCAATTAAATAATCAGTTGTGTGGAGAGAAACATATAGAATTTTATATCAGAATAAAATGGTTTGTATGTTCATGAATGTAAGAGAGAGACTTCGTCATATTCTCTCTAGAACAAACACATAGAACTGATTAAGAGACAACACATCTTAGGCATCAAGTGGAATTGGAGTGAAGATCAAAAGTGTTTCCAAGTGCTTTTCTTCATTCGGTTTTAAAATTCACCATACCAAGGTACACTCTCTTGTTCATATATTCTGAAATTTACACAGTATATGTTAGCAATTGCGAATGAAGTAGATCCGTTAATTTTTTCGCTGCGTATGTTTTGTATGCGATACAAACATGTTATTTTCCTAACAAAACATGCTTGTGACAAAACACAACAATGCTGATCAAACTTTTAGATTTACTACTGTCACGCCCCGAACCCAACCACAAAGATAGGCACGTGACAACTGCCGCACGCTTATAAAGTAAGCACTCTACAAGTGTGCAAGGCCTTTTAGCAACTAAAATTTATCCTCAAAAATTAAATCAATAAATTCAAAATACCTCAACAATTCCATTATGAATAGGTTTCCAATAATTTAATAGGAACAAAATCCAAATCTCAGGTACATAATGCCAAGTGGCCAATAAATACAAAACTATTAGAAGAGCATCCAATCCCAAAATCACTAAGCCTCCTTTTTCTGCTTACAACACAACATCAAAACTCCCAACACTTGCTACTCTTCACAATCTGAAACTGGAGGGGGAAAAGGGGGGGGGGGGTGAGTTGACAACTCAATAAATAACCCAAGTCCTAAAAAGTTCTATCAAGAGAAAATAGATCTATAAAATAATAATAATTTGGATGTAAATCAAATATTTTAAATCTTACAATGTATCGTAGATGGATTAGAAAAATAATCAGTTTTCCATATATAACAAAGTCATTCTTTACAATAAGTTCCAAAAACACTTAAGCAATTTTAAGGACTCAAAATAGTTCACATACTCAACGTAATTCATATTCCTAATGATCTTATGACTATGGTCACGCTATATCTCCGTGACTGGGCATCGGAATACCAATGAATAACCCCCATTGGCTAGGTATCAGAGTACCAATGAATAACCCCCATTGGTTTAGGTATCAGAGTACCAATGAATAACCCCTATTGGCTGGGTATTAGAGCACCAATGAATAACCCCAAATACCAATGAATAACCCCCATTGGTTTGGGTATCAGAGCACCAATGAATAACCCTCATTGGTTGGGTATCAAAGTACCAATGAATAACCCCCATTGGTTTGGGTATCAAAATAAATTCATAGTCAAATTGTTCATAATCATATATATAAAATTATAGTTTCTAACAAAAATATCTTATTCAAACACATTTATATAATCATATCTTCAATATTCAAATCTATTTGTAATATAGAATATTATTTACTTTAAAATCATTACAGCTATAAAACAATTAAATAAAATAAACCTTATATTCAAAACTCACATGTATTTGTGAAAATTCTTTACCCTTTACTTTGAATCAGTATAGCTAAAAAAAATTAAATAAACTACATCACATATTCAATAATCAGATATATTTGGGATAATTCTTTACTTAAATTCAGTAATACAATAGAATAAAATTGTAACAATTGTAAACAATTTTTAGTAATTCAAAATACGTAAAATAAAACCAATTAGGATAAGGTTACTTATCTCTAAAAGCCATACTAAAAGGAGCTTCCCCATAACACTTCTTCTAAAATCCTTAGATATCACCTAGAACAATTTTCAAATATTTTTACTCAATAATCAAAATAATTTTAAAAATATAACTTATAATGGTACCCGGTCAAAAGACTATAAAAATATCTCATAATTATCTATTTATCTCGCACCAAGAATTCTACCTAACTGTAATGCTTTTCTTTATATATATTCTGCCACCCTTATACCTTACAAGATAAGACTATAGCCTAGAAATAGTAGGCTACGTCACATAATACAAGACATCTACTTCTCCTTCATATTATATATATATATATATGTAACTTGTCAGACGTCACCTACCTATGCATACTTGATTTTTCAACTTTTTTTTTTTTTTTTTTGTGTCAGAGACTTCAATTCCACCTTGACTTTTCCTATTCACCAAATCCACAATTGGGTATTGCTTCGTGCAGAACCGCCTTACCTTGTGCAACTCCCATCTACACTTACACGCATGACACAACAGTGGCATAGGAAAAATCACAATACCGAGGCAGAAAAATCTGCAGTACAACATCTAGTGTACCAAAAATAAATATAAGCCTATATACTTTTGCATCATTTTAACTCTTGAATAAATTTAATAATTTTACTGCTAATCAAAATACCCACATAAAAAGTACTCTAATTCTAATTAAAGTTTAGATTTGATAATAGAGAGATTCTTAGGCTCTTACCTCAAGAGTATAGTCAATTTTTCTCTACTTCAATCCTTTGAGTAGTATCCTCTCTCAAAAATATCTCCCCATATACATTGACATAATAAGCTTATATAGCTAGGGTTTCAACCTTATTTTCTAAAAACCCCTTAAAAATATCAATTATAAAATTGACCCCATAAACCAATTTACTTAAATAACCTTTCTTTTAATCAAATTTTTTTTTTCAGGATATTACAACTACTTTTTATGTGTTTTTGGATTTTTGACACAAAAGTAAAGAAAGATTGATCAAAAACAACAAACAAATTTAAAGAGGAAACAACCAAAACAAACAGAACATGCTGTACAAATAGCCAACAAAGAAGTGTGTGCCCTACAAAAGATATATTAAAGTAAGATAGAGAGGTAGAGCACACATCACACAAGAGATTCAATGAATTGTACTAACACCAATGGTCTTACGAAGTGATTCAAACCGTGGGCCATCGAGAGGTTTGGTGAAGATATCCGCCTTTGATTGTCTGTGTGTATGAATTCAAGACACAGAACTTTATCTTCCACCAAATCTCGGATGAAGTGGTAACAGATCTCTATGTGTTTTGACTTTGACTGCTGAACAAGATTCTTGGAGAGATTTATAGCACTGGTGTTATCACAGAAAATCAACACATTGTGTCTTAAGGAATCCCGTAGTCATGAAGTAGGTTCTTCATCCAAAGGAGTTGTGTGCAGCAACTTCCAGCAGCTATGTATTCAGCTTCAGCCGTAGAGAGAGACACAAAGTTTTGTTTCTTGATCATCCAAGAGACAAGATTGTTACCGAGGTAGAAGCAGCCTCCTGAAGTACTCTTTCGGTCATCCACACTACCAGCCCAGTTTACATCTAAATAGCCAACAAGACAAGCATTTGAGTCCTTTGAATACCACAACCCATAATCCAGAGTTCCATTGATATATCGAATAATTCGCTTCCCCGCAGTTAGGTTGGGATTCCTTTGGAGTAGCTTGATATCTAGCATAAACACCAACGCTAAATGCAATATCCGGTCTACTAGTAGTGAGATAGAGTAAACTCCCAATGATACTCCTATACAAGGTTGGACTCACTTCTACCCCAGAAGAATCAACATTCAATTTTGTAGACGAACTCATAAGAGTGGAGGCATGTTTTTTGGAGTCTAGTCCAAACTTCTTGACAATATTTCTAGCATACTTTTCTTATGAAATGAATATGCCTTCCTTCTTTTGTTTGACTTGAAGGCCCGAGAAGAATGTAAGCTCCCCTACCATACTCATCTTAAACTCTTTCTTCATCTCCTCAGAAAAATCTATAACCCGATCATCAATGGTAGCTCCAAATACTATGTCATCAACATATACTTGAGCCACGAGAAGATAATCTTCATCATTCTTGACAAATAGAGTCCGGTTAGCATACCCTCTTTTGAACCCTCTATCCAGGAGGTAATTGGTAAGTCGATCATACCAAGCTCCAGGAGCCTGTTTGAAGCCATAAAGGGCTTTCTTCAATCTCAACACATGATTTGGGAAGTGAGGATCCTCAAAGCCTTTGGGTTGTTTGACAAACACTTCTTCATTCAGGTATCCATTTAGAAATGCACATTTTACATCCATTTGGTAAATTTTGAAGTTCAAAGTACATGTAATTGACATAAGAATTTGAATAGACTCAAGTCTTGCCACAGGGGTGAAGGATTCATTAAAATCTACTCCTTCTACTTGAGTGTATCCTTAAGCCACTAGCCGAGATTTATTCCGAATAATCTCTCCATTTTCATCTATCTTGTTTTTGAAGATCCATTTGGTGCCGACGACATGAACATTTTTTCAAGTCTTGGAGTAAGTTCCCATACATCATTTCTCATAAATTGATTCAGCTTTTCATGCATTGACTCAACCCAGTTTTCATCTTGAAGAGCTTCTTCTACTTTTTTCAGCTCAAATTGGGCAAGATAGCAATGGTATATTACATGTTTCCCTTTATAAGGCGAAGACCTTCATCTAAAGACCAATTATGTTGCTATCTGGATGGTTCTTAGTCACTCTAGATGATGGCTTCTTTGACGTTAAGACTTCATCATTCCGGGAGATGGGAGGATGAACTTCCAGAGGAGTGAGAGGACTAGATGTTCTTGACATTGATCTTGTTTCCATTCTTGAGTTCTTTGGAGTTGATTCTTTCTCCGGTGTAGGTCCTTCAACTTCTATATCAAGAGCTTCAACCTCAACAGAGGGTTCTTTAGCGCTTGGTCCTTCTCCATCATCAACCATCTCTACCTTTGTCATGGCATCATCAATTTCTACATTGATGGACTCCAATACCGTCTTGGTTCTCTTGTTGTAAACTCTATATGCCCGACTAGTAGTAGAATAACTAAGGAAAATGCCTTCATCACTTTTGGCATCAAATTTCCTAAGGTTTTCCCGATCATTTAAAATGTAGCACTTGCTTCCAAACACTCAGAAGTACTTCACTCTCGACTACTTTCCATTCAAAATTTCATAGGCGGTCTTCTTTGTTCTTGCTCGAAAGAATATTCTATTACCAATATGACATGAGGTGTTCACGGCTTCTCCCCAAAACTTTTGAGGAATTTGCTTGTTTAGTAGCATAACTCTTGCCATTTCTTGAATCACCCAATTCTTCCTTTCAACCACCCCATTTTGTTGAGGAGTTTTGGGGGCTGAAAATTCCTTCTTGATGCCATACTTTTCACAAAATGACTCAAATCTTGTATTCTTAAACTCCTTGCCATGATCACTCCTTATCTTGACAATAGGAACCCCTTTCTCGTTTTGTAGTCTTTTGCAAAGAATTTCCAATTTCTCACACGCTTTTGATTTTTCTCTAAGAAATTCAACCCAAGTGTATCTTGAGAAATTATCAACAATGACCATAATGTACGTCTTTCCTCCCAGACTTTCAATTCTTGTAGGCCCCATTAGATTAACGTGAAGTAGCTCTAAACATTGTGACGTAGCAATCACATTCACTTTGTGATGACTTGGCTTTGTTTGCTTTCCCATTTGGCATGCACCATAAACAGTCTTCTTCACCTTTCCAAACTTTGGAAGTCCCTCAACTGCTTCAAGTTTGGATACTTTAGCTACTTGTTTGAAATTTGCATGCCCAAATCTGTGATGCCAAAGTTTAAACATGTCAATATGTGCACTTCTACACAAAATGGGTGCCATAGGAACTACTCCTTAGCAATTATCGATAGTCCTATTTCCCTCTAAGACTTAAATCCCTTCTTCATCAATGATTATGCACCCCTTCTTTGAGAATTGAACAAGGCAGTCCTCATCACATATTTGAATGATTCTTAAGAGATTCACCTTTAGCCCTTTAATGTACAAGACATCTTTCAATAACGGTAATCCCGGTATCTCTACAGTTCCTTTGCCGAGAACTTGAGCATGACTCCCATCACCAAATGTCACATAGTCACTAACCTTCTCTTTGAGTGACTTAAACAGCGATTTCTCTCCTGTCATATGGCAAGAACAGCCACTATCAAGATACCATAAACATGAATTAAATACCTTCAAAGAAGTGTGCACAAATAAGCAAGCATGTGACAAGCACTCTTGACCTTCAAACAGAAACTTATCTTCATTTTCCATGCTCTTGTTAGATTTAATTTTGCTTTTTCATATTATCAATCTTATCACACAATATTCTATTTCTTCTTTTATGCTTCTTAATCAAAGAGTTAGACTCACATAGACTATTGTGTAAGATGTGATTCTCATTTTCAAAATATTTCAGCATGTGAACAAGCATTCTAGCATGTTTCTTTGTTTTTAATAACTCTAGGAGTTCATTATTAGAACACCCTTTAAATATACTCATAGAGTCATTATCACAAACATTTAAACCACAATTTAGCCTAGCCTATTCAATAGCTTCATCCATAGCTCAGGGGTCAAGGATCGCACTAAGGTGATTAAACTATAGCAAGTGCACCCACTCTGATACCAATTGAATGTTCAATAAGTGTGAAAAACACCTTGAACGTTTAGACCCCCAAAAAACAAATTACCAATTCAAGCTTAATATCAAACAAATTATGTGCGAAAAATGAACATAAGCTAATAACAGAATTGATAAACAATCTAAACCAAATAAAATCATATCCACAGCAAAAATTAAATGGTAAAGATTAAGGAAGAGAGATGCAAACACAAGGACAACACAACGATGTGTTATCGAAGAGGAAACCGAAGCCCTTGGCGTAAAACCTCTCCGCCTCTCTCCAAGTGGTCAATAATCCACTAAAGAATGTAGTTGGGATACATGAACAGCAGAAGACCGTCCAAGCCTAATTTACCCAGTATACCTAAGCCCTCTAAGCTCCTACTCCAACGAGGTTACGCCGAACCTATTTCTTCTTTAGCTTTCCAGATTCCACTATAGCCCAAAGCATCAACCAATATCAATTGGTCCCTTCCAAACTGCTTCCCAAGCACCAAATTGCCTTCTCATGGATATGGGTAAGGTGAGAAAAGGTTTTGGGTAATGTACCTCTCAAGGATCTAACAATGGAGAGGATGAGAGTAGGGAATTTGAAGAGTCACTATGTAAAGATTGTGGATGAGTCAATCTTGTTTTCTCTAGGGTTTCTCTCTCAAAATTCTCTCTGGAAGCTCTCTACATTTCATGGGTATAAGAGGTATTTATACTAGAGTGAGAATGGAATACGAAGAGTCAGTTTTTCCAAAACAGAGCTGGCTGGCGACTTGGCCTCGCGACTTGACTGAGTCGCGAGTACAAGCCGCGAGCTAACTAAATGGCCAGGCTGGACTTTTTGTCGTGTAGTGCCACAGCTGGCAGACGATTCAGCTTCTCTATATGCTTCATTCGTGTGCATCTTCTTGCAGCTTGCCAGTCGCAAGCCACCTGCGAGATCCAATCGCGAGTCCCTGCTTCACTGCACAGTCTTGAACATTTCTTCACACTCTCTCACACACTACCCTTACATGATTCCCACCTAAATACAAGGTTTCTAAGTGCTGAATTACAAGCAAATTGGCACGGAATAAAGCCAACAAAATGGTTGATAAATTTCAACCTCACAAGTTCATATTAACTTTGTAGGATGCTAGATGCTAAGTCCATAGCATACTTGTTATCTTAGGCCCAAAGTCCTCTTTTCCAAAAGGGCTTTTTGATTTGGGCCTATGATAGCAATTACGCTATGGTCCTTTGAACCTTTCAAGTTAAGATATACCCTTAGATTTAGGGATAAGCCTCTTACATGTGAGAACTTCTTTTCTTTTGTCCTAATTGTCTTAGAGTATGCCATAACTTTGGGTTATCCTTTCATTTTTACATCTTTTACTTGTCTTTCAAAATTAGGTGATCACAAGATATATGGTTGAACAAACAAGAGAAATATAAAAGGTACTCTCTTTTGATAGGACTTAGGATCTCTCTAAGTGTAGGTAAGCTTTCCTAAGGATAAAGGGATAGATAAGTTGATCACTCACAACTAGGTGGGACATGATTCCAACCGAGGGCCTAAGTGGACCTTTGTGGATTGGTGGCAAACTGTTAACATACTCAAAACCCATCATAGGTAGGTGCACACATTGTGAGTTGGTGGGGTGAACTTCAAAAGATTTAGGCTCGAATGGAGCCTTCCATCTTCCCACTCATCACCAACTGAGGAAAAGGTACAATAGAACCAACTGAATGTGTGTGCAAACAAGTATAGAATAAGCCTTTATTAAGGTTAAGACATAGGACACATAGGAATTAAACTCATTGTCCTTAGTGGAGTTGCCACTGTGGACATAACGGGGAGTCACCACCTAGTTTTTACAAGAGGAAGGATCATTGAGCTTACTACCAAAGATATGGGTTTGGAGTTAAGGTACGGTCTCGGGAAGGTGTTAGCCACCCAAAACTGCCTAACCCTAAGGTTGGCTTCCTCTTATTGTGTCTTATGTCTTAACTCTATTAAAGGCATAATCAATATTGTTATCTAACTCACACACACACTAGCATACATCTATCATGCTTGTCAACAAAGCCTAACATTCATCTAATCAAGCATCTCATCACATCATAGACCTTAACATTTATCTAACATGGCATCTCCTAACATTCATCTAACATACATGTCACCTCATCCTAGCATGCTACTATCAACATGTCATCATATCCCAAACAAGACAACAATAAAGACAAGGTAGCAAAAGGGCATGGCACTCACACATAGGTCATAACATGTATTCCCACCTCTTAAGCATGAAATCAAGCATCAAACAACATAAAAATGCATACTCATACTAATGCATGACATACCTCACTTACCTTGCAGCAACTTAACACCTATGGCATTATGCATGAGCATATGAATGCATGGTCATGGCATTAAACAAAGAAAACACAAGATAAACCCTAATTGTAACATGTGAAGGCAAACAAGCAATCAAAAATGTGAAACAGAGACTTAAAATCATGAAAACAAGAAAAAGGATCCAAAACAGAAGCAAAAATAGATTAAAAAAAATTAGGGTTTCTGGGCTAGTTCATGTGCACGCATGAACAACCCTGCATGGGCATAATTAAGGCTGCATACGTAGGCTAGATTATGCGCATGTGGGATTCTGCCCAAAAACCCTAGAAACATAACAAAGCTTTAAAATGCAAAATCTAACATCCTGACATGCTTTTTAGACATACAAATATGTAAACCTAGACTATATAAATATATTATAACATACTACAACAAGATACTAAAGCAAACTAAAAGATTAAAGTGCAAAAAGAAAAAGAAAAGAAATAGAAAAGTTTAGACTAGATACTGCAAACAAAAGCTCTTCAAGCTTGACTTTTGACCGTTCTCCTCAGTCAAATCTATTCACAATTCAATAAAAGAGTGGTTAGTAATCTTAAACTTAAATATCAAGGCCAGAAAAGTCCCTAATCAAAACAAATTGACTTAAGGATGTTTTGTGAAAAACTCCTTCTTTGATTCACTATTTCTAGTGAATCTTAGCGTTTTCTCGTGGGATTTCTGTCTGTTTTGAAAATATAACATATAAGGCTATTTATAGTGTGAAAATAGGGGTTTCGAAAGACTCCAAGACGATGTGGGTTCATTCCAAACCTTAAAATTAATGCAGAAAAATTGCCTCGTTTAGTTTCCGGAAGTCGCTATATGTGCGCAAGATCGTGCCTGAATGCACATGCAGAAAGCTACGTGTGCAGACCGATTCTTAAGTGCACATAGTGAGGGTTTCCTTGGCTTTATTTTTCCTAAAATAGATTTATTTGCTCATTAAGAGTTTTATTTTTCATTTTAACATTTCTCAAGTCAATTTAACATCTGATTAGACCCTAAACCAACTTTAGGTCTTAGAATTCAACATCACCAGGGAACGGGGGCTCGAGTCGTAAGGGGTACAAAATGTGGTCTAGACCAATATTGTTTGACTTCTTCTGACACTGGGCTTTTTGTCAAAAATGGGCATCAACATTCAACCCCCTAAGCATGTGAATTGCTCTTGCAATTCATATGCAAACACTTTTGCAATTTTCTTTCGCTGGCTTTTTAAAAAGTGGTCCCCTTCTTGTTCACTTTTCTTCCACAAATAGGGTTGTCTTTTCAAATTTCCTAGTTTAGCAGTTATTTTAAAGCACCGCCTTTGCTTCATTTAATGTGTTACCTGTTTTGATGGCTAGTTCGTCACTTCACTTCATAGTGTTTTCTATTTACCGCCACTTCTTCACTTTCTATTCTTCACGAGACCCATTCCTTTTATGAGAGACCGCCAAAGTGCCTCTCAATTTTTAGAGTGCTTTTCAGGGAACCTCTCTTTTTGGGTAAATGGTGTGGAGTCGCCACTTATTTTTTATACAAAAAAAAAAAAACTAAATATAACTATACATGACTAAATTGTTTCATTTCATTGATTGAGTAAAAAAATACATGTTTGATAAATTGAAAATTACATGGCATTAGGTCCTAGTTGCAAACTACCCAAAATAAATAAAGACAAAGATAAAGCTGTTAGGATATGTGCCCTTAAATCCTATTGTACGATGCTATGTATGACTTAATGTTATGATTAATAAAGTTGTTTTATTATTATCTAAAATAATGGTGACATGAATATTTGGACATTATCATATAGTCCATGAGATGCATTGTATGTGATTTATGTGATTTAGTCACAGAAGATATAAATCACAAGTTTTTTGTAAACATAAAATTATAGTTCGTAGTCAGTGATAAAATTGGGCATTTCATTTGGGAAGACTATAACGTATCAACTAAGATGATTTGTCTTGATCATGGAAGTGGAAACTTCTAGTTGATATGTTGAAATGTTTTAAGAGTTAAGACATATTGAACTGGACCGCTGTGAGATTTATTATTTTCCTAATGACTGTCAATTGAATAATAAATCACACGACTTCTATTTGCATGAACTCTTAATCCTAAGAGAATAATGGACCTAATCATGAAGTGTAGGTTGCTTTGATATATCAGGAGTGAGATCTAAAGTCACAATCAAAACCTCAGTATGTTGGACAGCCACATTTAGTGTTGATGGAACATATATCCTAAAGATGGAATTCATAATCTCTTAACAGAGATAAAAAAATATTCTCTTGAGATAAGTTTAATGGTTTTGGTTATTCAGAGTGTTAGGCCTAACCACTTTAGTAAGGATATTCTAAAGTATATATTTATGAAATTGGATTTCATAAATATATGATGAATAACTTAAAGGATTAAACCGGGCACTCAAGGATTAAGATGTAGTAATTTCAAAGTGGCAATCTATATTCATAACTTTGTATTACTACGAATATTTTATAAAAGGGTTGCATGTATAATAAAGTCTTGGGATATAATTTATTAATAAGACCTAGAGTACAATTATATTTTTATAGTGGTATTGAATATAATTAATGGTAACTTTGGGCATGTCAAGAGTTGATAGAAAAACCCAAAGCCCATTGCAGCTAGTGTCTTATTGGTCCCTTTTGGTCCCACTCCAAGCCACACACTAAAGCCCAATTGG
The DNA here is from genome assembly GCA_033629205.1 of Lithocarpus polystachyus. Classification (NCBI taxonomy): domain Eukaryota; kingdom Viridiplantae; phylum Streptophyta; class Magnoliopsida; order Fagales; family Fagaceae; genus Lithocarpus; species Lithocarpus polystachyus. The sequence continues at coordinate 32,523,445 of CM066169.1, read as the reverse complement.
AAAGGCCCAATAGGCCAGCCCAATTAGATAATCAGTTAGTTATAATGGAAGAAACATACAAAATTTTTCATAATAAGAAAAGAGAAATCATTGTGAAGTGGTGTGTATGTGTAAGTGAAGGCACTCAATTATTTTCCCTTAGAAACTGATTGAGAGACCACACTTCTTGGGCGTAAAGTGAAATCGGAGTGAAGATTAAAAGTATTCCCAAGTGCTTCTAATTTTTTGTTTTGAATTTCACCGCACCAAGGTACACTATCTTGTTCTTAAATTCTGAAATTTACATAGTACATGTTATCAATCATGAATGAAATAGGTCCATGTATGTTGCTTCCGCTATGTGTTATCAAACTTGAAAAAATTTGATTTTTCAAAGAGAAAAATTCAGATCTGTGCTTATTAAAGAAAACAAAATCTTTTGATTTGAAAATATATCAAATCTGTTTTTTGAGAATTGAGAAAAATGGTTTTTGATTTGTAAAATATCATATCTGTTTTGTGATAATTAAAAAAAAAAATCAGATTTGTGTATTTAAAAAAAAATTAGATTTGTACTGTATAAAACAAACATAACAAACAAAACCATTCATGATCCTTTTTTATTTCAAAATCTACTATGTTAAAAAAAAAAATCAAATCTACATCTAATAAAAACATAGATCAGTTTTTAATTTGAAAAAAATGCAGATCAACATCTAATGAAGATGCGGATCAATTTTTAACTTGAGGAAAATTCAGATCTACATCTAAGGAAGATCTAGATCCGTTTTTTTTTTTAAGAAAAGTTCAAATCTACATCTAAGGAAGATGCAAATCTGTTTTTTATTTAAGAAAAAATCAGATCTGCATCGAAGGAAGATGCAGATCCATTTTTTATTTAAGAAAAATTCAGTTCTGAATCTAATGAAGATGCAGATCCATTTTTAGTTGAAAAAAAAAAAATTGATAAGATGTAGATTTTAAAACTAAGCAAGTGATCATAACAATAATAAAAAGAATCAAGAACATGTTTCAATAAAATAAGTTAACAATTCATGATATGAATATTTAGCATAGCTACACTAAAATAAATAAACATGCATCATCACAACAAGAGCAATATATATATATATATATATATATATACATAAAAGGGTTAACAAGAAACAACCTCTTGCATGGAGCACTCTTCTTCTTAAGAGGATAATTTAGGGTTCAAAGAAATTTATATAATTATCTTTGAAAGCTAAAAACCCTAGCTTAAGAGAATATCGGAATGGGGAACAAAAATATGAGAAATTTAGTGGTGTGAGAAAGTGTCTCTCTGAGAGCGTAAAAGAGTGTGCTGAATTTTGAGATCCAGTCTTTATTTATAGAGGCTGCAATGCTTAAAAAATAAGCAACTATGAGTAGAGTGCAAATCGGGACGCGTCTTTCTGCGAAAAAGTTAAAAAGGATGTGCCTTATCGTCACCCGAAGAGCGTTGGGCCAAATCCCTTAAAGGTGCCATTCGGCACTCCATAAGTGCCGAATGGTACTCTTTGGATGCTAATTGCACTTTCGTGTTCGGGTGCGTCTTGGACTCCTTTTTAGGTTTTCTTGCGCTGGGCCTTGCACTTAAACGTGTTTTCAATTCGTATTCTTAGATTTTATCTCTTTTCTTGATAACTCAGGTCTTTTTAGCAACAATTAACTTGTAGATAAATACTCTAAAATATATCTTAATAAAGTTCAAATTATCCACAATTTTATTTTTATCCAATTATTCCCTTTATTCTCATGCAAGCAATCCTATTTTAGACACTAATTATCAACCAATTACAAAATTACTTAATTAATTTTAATTATTTAACCAATCAGAATTAATTTAAATTAATCATGCATGGTCGACTCTACTTAGACACAATGCATGCTGACTGTACAAACTTGAACATGTGATATATTTCGATCCAATGGTCCAATTTGGAAACTAGATATACCGTCATGACCGTTAGAATCTCAAGATTATTTTCATGATATGCAATGAATGAATTAATGCATGTTATGCAATCATGATTTTTGGGGTACATAGATGGTCATTCCAATCATCTTCCTTAATTAAATCGTGGGTGCAAAATCGAGTGTCTGCAAAATGCCCCCCATTACCAAAGCTTGGAAAGCGAATGTCAACGTAAAACAAAGACACTGAGTTTAGCGGCCATGATTTAATTGAGGTTGAATATTCAAAGATTTCCCAGCCCTTGAACCTAAAACTTTGGATCATAGAACTAGTACCTTATCTTTTGATAAAAAATGAAAATACTTGACCTAACTGATAGCTAATGATCTTTGGAAATGATTCTTGATAATTGATGTAATCAAGAGGCTTTTCAATCCTGATCCTGATAATGGAGAAGATCAAGAGGTTTTTCAATCCTGATCTTGAAACTGGAGTTGTCTGCGAGTAAAGGGCTTCTCAACCTCGATCTTGACAAAGGAACTGTCTGCGACCAAGGTCCTTTTCAACCTCAATCTTGATGAAGGGACTTTCTACGACCAAGGGGCTTTTCAACCTTGATCTTAATGAAAGAACTGTCTGCGACCAAGGGGCTGTTCAACCTTGATCTTGACGAAAGGTGCTAGGATATTAGTGTTTCACATGTTAGGAACATATGTCACTATTTTATGTAGTTGGCTAATCCTTTGACAAAACACACTTTACTTGTAATTGGGTAGATCTAGGATGTGTTTAATGCTTCAAGAAACAAGGTTTCAAGTTTATGTATTAAAGCCATGCAAGTCTGTCCAAGAATCAAGTGTGAATATGCTGCTCATTAAAGCTCAATAGCTAACATCTATTAAGGCTTAAAGAGCTGTCTGAATCTCGTGGCTCAACAACTTCTCGACAGATAGGGTATCTGTCGAGGTTTATGAAGTTCAGTTTTTCAAGACTGTTTTTCATCGAATCCGTGATTATATGTTTGGGCTTTCTTTTCTCACAACCTTAGACATATATAAGGATTATTTTAAGGGCCGTCAAAGGTGACACAAGTTCCACAAGTGTGGAGCAAAGTTTGTTCATGCAAATTGTGACCAGAGACAGAATTTAGACTAGTTCATCTTTCTTGTGAAGAAGCTGCTGCGTTTGTAAACCATAGGGTTTTGTGACCAAGGAGCTTTTTGATCTTCATCGTGTGATGAACTAAAGAACTTTGCAGCCAATATCCTTTCTAGTTGGTGATTGAAGTCGCGTACTGGGATCTACGCAATTGACTAGTCACGTACTGGGAGCCGTGTATTAAACATGAGAGATTGTCACTACATAACAAGTCTAATTGGGTATTGGGGTAAAGGTTCAACTGTAGGTTGGTATAAGGTACTGGAATTCCTTTACTTGTAACCGCTTGGTGTGATAATAGTGGATTCTCGGGAGTGGTGACCTTAAAATCACACAGTGGGGTTTTTGTCGTGTAGGTTTTCGCATTCGTAAACAAATCACCATGTAAATTTATTTTCCATTGCATACTTTAGTTAATTGGTGATTTGTTTGTGCTACCACGCGTTTTACATGTTAATTTGATTAATTAATAAACTTGGCTAATTAATCAATTAATTCATCATAAGGGGTCAATACGTTTTTGGCCTGTCAAGTGGTATCAGGGCAGGTACACTCTGATTAGGTTTTAATCTTTGTTATGTGATCCATAGACCCCTGTTGTCATGGAAATTCTTGATTGTTTTAATTTTCATGTTCTTATGTTGAATGATGATGCTAATATTCAAGATGCCTATTGCAAGCTTTATAATTTTTGTATGAAATCTCCTGAATATTCTACAAAATTGAAAGCTAAATTTAATAAGGCCAAGCTTGAAAAAGATGATTTGATTGCAAAATTGGATGAAGCCAATAATTTGAATAAGAATTTTAAAAATCAAATTTCATCTCAGGTGGACAAAATTAAAAGTTTGGAAGAGCAACTAGTTGAATCTAAAACTGAAGTTGAAAAATTAACTAGTGCCAAAATTATTGTTGAGCCTAACTCAAAAGAAAAGGATTTTTATATTCCTCCATTTAAAAGGAATAATGAAGAGTTGAAGACTAATATTTCCAGGATAGACAAAGGTAAAAATTCTGATGTTAATGTTGAAGTTTCTAAACCTATGTCTAAAACTCCTCCTAGGAAGAATAAAAATCATCATTGCATATTGTTGATCATATTAGGCCAAATTGTCCTAAATTAAGGTCTTTGTCAAACCCTAAGGCTAGACCTCCTTTTAGGAAACCGAGTAGCTCTAAAACTACTCATGTTTGTCACCATTGTGGTGCTTCTGGTTACACTTGTCCTAATTGTTTTAATTTATTTCCTCATAAGCTAGTGTCCAATAGGTCTCATCCTTTTTCTAAAGGCTCTGTACCTATTCTTGGTGAGTTATTTAAAGTTTTGAGCTTTTTAACTCAATTTCAAGGGAATTCTAATTCCTCTATGTCCTATAGTAGTTATACTAGGACACATGCATTTTCATCTTCATGGCCAAAGACTTGTGCTATGTGAGTGATAAAGGATCCTAAGACTTAACTGTCTTTCTGTTTGTCCTCTGCTTTAATTCTTTCTATCTAAAGTAGGACTCTCTTGCTTGTTTTCTTATCTTTTTGGTATCATGCTTTCATGCATATGCATCTTGTTTTATTCTTTGTTTTGTTTAAAAATGTTTTTATTTGTTTGTTTCAGTTTTGCTTTATTTTGATTTTCATTAAAAAAAATCAGAAAAATACAAAAACAGTGTATGTTTGTGTACATTTGTACTTGTGTACCTTGGATGGCTACTGAAACAAAGTTTTCTAAACTTTGTATCTTTTGTAGCTTAGATGAGCATCTTTATGCACAACTAAGACAGTGAGCTTTATGGCTCGTGTTTGTGATAAGTAAGATTAAGTAATCTCTTGTACTTAACACTCATATCACATTTTTTGACTGGAGGGAATAGAAAATCCTAAGAGAAAGGCATAAATAACCATCTCACCACTGTTGTCCGCTAAACATGAAATGACATCTATATGCTTCAGCATAGCAAAAGTGCAATGTTAAATACTTAACATCATTGGGTGTTTCTTCTCTTTCTCTTATATACCCATGCATGATATGCTTAATAAAAGAAAAATATGCAAAGAAAAAAAAAAGCAAAAAGATCAAAATGCTTTATATATGATTGCAAGCGTGTATTCTAGGAGATGTGGGAGTTATAGGATGTACCTTATGTTAGGATTAGTGCCCTTAAATCCTATTGTATGATGCTATGTATGACATTATGTATGACTTAATATTGTGATTAATAAAGTTGTTTTATTCTTATCTAAAATAATGGTAACATGAATATTCGGACATTATTATATAGTCCATGAGATGCATAGTATGTGATTTATGTGAAAAGTCACGGAAGATATAAATCATAAGTTCTTTGTAAACTCAAAATTTTAGTTCGTGGTCGGTAATGAAATTGGGCATTTCATCTGCAAAGACTATAACATATCAACTAAGATGATTTGTCTTGATCATAGAAGTGGAGACTTCTAGTTGATGTGTTGATATGTTTTAAGAGTTAAGACATATTGAACTGGACCGCTGTGAGATTTATTATTCTCCTAGCGACTGTCAAATGAATAATAAATCTCACAACTTCTATTTGCATGAACTCTTAATCCTGAAAGAATAATAGACCTGATCATGAAGTGTAGGTTGCTTTGATATATCATAAGTGAGATTTATAGGAACGGTCAAAACCTCAGTATGTTGGGCAACCACATTTAGTGTTGATGAAACATATATTCTCGAGATAAAATTCATATTCTTTTAACGGAGATACAAAATATTCCCTTGAGATAAGTTTAATGGGTTTGTTATTCAGAATGTTAGGCCTAACTACTTTAGTAAATAGTTACTTAAGTATATATTTATGAAATTGGATTTCATAAATATATGATAAATAACTTAAAGGATTAAACCAGGTACTCAAGGATTAAGATGTTGTAATTTACAAAGTGGCAGTCTACTTTCATGACTTTGTATTACTACGAATATTTTATGAAGGGGTTGCTTGTATAATAAAGTCGTGGGATATAATTTATTAATAAGGCCTAGAGTGCAATTATATTTATATAGTGGTATTAAATATAATTAATAGTAACTTTGGACTTATTAAGAGTTGACAGAAAAGTTCAAGGCCCATTGGAGCTAGTGTCTTATTTGTTCCCTTTTAGTCCCACTGCAAGCCACACATTAAAGCTCAATTGGGAAGGCCTAAAAGGCTAGCCCAATTAGATAATCAGTTATGTGGAGAGAAACATACAGAATTTTATTAACATGAAATGATTTGTATGTTGGGGTATAACACTCTTTTATATTCTCTAAAGAACAAACACATAGAACTGATTGAGAGACCACACATCTTGAGCATCAAGGGAATTGGAGTGAAGATTAAAAGTGTTCTCAAGTGCTTTTCATCTTTGTTTTGAAATTCACCATACCAAGGTATACTCTCTTGTTCTTATATTTTGAAATTTACATAGCACATGTTATCAATTGCGAATGAAGTAAATTCATTATTTTTTCCACTGCGTATGTTTTGTATGCGATACAAACATGTTATTTTTCCATCACCTCAAAGGTGGTAGTCTCCATCAAACAGTTATGATTATGTGTGAATTAAAGTGATCTTTTCATATCTCAAATCGTCATAACATGTAGACATCTATGCAATCTTGCGATGTTTTTCACACACCACACACAATATTCTTTGCTACTCTTGATACATGTGCAGGTACAATGTGATTTGATCATCACAAGGAATACTTGTGTAAATGAATGCTCACTAAACTATCTTAACTTGTTTATGAAATATAAAATTGGTTAGACTTGTTTAGTGTGTGTGTGTGTGTGTGTGTGTGTGTGTGTGTGTTTTGGGATCTATGTGCTTACAATGTTCTTGATTAAGAGATGTTTTTGAGAGTTTAAAATGTTGTTTTAATCCTTAGTTGAGTGCATGTTTGATTGCATTCATATCTGTGCTTTTCTCTTCTTGAAAAATTGTTTTTAAGCAATCTCAACAGCTCCTCGACACTTCTCGACAGCTAGACTATCTATTGAGATTTTTCAGCTTCTCTTTATCGCAATCTTGATAGCTTCTCAACAACTTCTGGATCCATCGAGAAAGTTTCTGTCTCCTCGATAGCTGTTCAATCCATCGAGGTCTGCGCGATAGTTGCTCGACACCTTTCGATCCATCGAGATCCTCTTGCATGCATTCTTTTTCACATGTTTTGCATCTTTCTTCTATCTTGTCATCCATAGCATCTTGTTTCATTTCATGCATTTATATGGATTCTTTGTGACCCCCTGATCATCTTTATGTTTCTCAGGTGAAGCTTTCTAACTTCCTGTACCCTTTGTTAATCATGACAAAAAAGGGGAGAAATTGTGGAGAATATATGGTTTCTTTTTAAGATTCTACATGTTATTAGGAGAAATACATGCCACTGTAAGGGGGAGATGTGTTTCATCTTATTAGGGGGAGTGCTTACCTTCTTCTTCTTGTACACCCATCTTTTGATTAAGAATAGCAACAAGTAGGCTATATGATGCCATGATTTAAATTTGAAAATAACAAACATGAATATAATAAGTAAACTGGACATTATCAATTTAGCATATAAGTATATAATATGGAACCTTAATAAAACCATAAAATAATATATGCAACGACAACCCAATCCATGTCTATAATTCCTTGGTAGCAAGTTTATTATAAACACATTAATTGGTTGAGAATTATTCTCATTATCAGTGCTATCATGATAACTCGTATCAAATACTAATAATACGATGTTTTGCCTTTAGACTCTAAGTAATAATGAGATAGCTCTTTCGAAAGGTTAACATTACACTTAGTCTAGTGTATACCATTATCTAGAATCATGTGTAGCCACATTTCATCTTCTTTTATAGTGTTTAAACTTGTAGTACCACGAAACAAAAACACCTTCCTTTGGGATCACGAGGCATATACACCAAGACGAGGTGCTTGTTCACACTACTGTATACGGGTAAGTTCAATCTTGTAGTATTATAAAGTAAACACCCTCATTTGGGATCATGAGGCATATACGCCAAGACGTGATATTTACCCTGTCGGGAAAAATAACATGTTTGTATCGAACACAAAACATACACAGCAGAAAATTAACAGATCTACTTCATTCGCAATTGATAACATGTGCAATGTAAATCTCAGAATATAAGACCAAGAGAGTGTACCTTGGTATGGTGAATTTCAAAACAAAGATTAGAAGTACTTAGGAACACTTTTAATCTTCACTCCAATTCCAATTGATGCCCATGATGTGTAATCTCTCAATTAGTTTTATGTGTTTGTTCTAGAGAGAATATGAAGGAGTATCTTACACCAGCATACAAACCATTTCATCTTAATAAAAATTCTATATGTTTCTCTCCACATAACTGATTATCTAATTGGGCTAGCCTTTTAGGCCAGCCTTTTGGGCCTTCCTAATTGGGCTTTACTGTGTGGCTTGGAGTGGGACCAAAAGGAAACAAATAAGACACTAGCTCCAATGGGCCTTGGGCTTTTCTGTCAACGCTTGACAAGTCCAAAGTTACCATTAATTATATTTAATGCCACTATATAAATATAATTGCACTCTAGGCCTTATTAATAAATTATATCCCAAGACTTTATTATACATGCAACCCCTTCATAAAATATTCGTAATAATACAAAGTCATGAATATAGACTGCCAGTTTGTAAATTACTATATCTTAATCCTTGAGTACCCGGTTTAATCCTTTTAAACTTATTCATCATATATTTATGAAATCCAATTTCAAAAATACATACTTTAGTAATTTCTTACCAAAGTGGTTAGGCCTAACTCTCTGAATAACTAAACCCATTAAACTTATCTCAAGTGAATATTTTGTATCTCCGTTAAGAGACTATGAATTCCATCTTGTAAATATATGTTCCATCAACACTAAATGCGGCTGCCCAACATATTGATGTTTTAACCTTTACTTTAGATCTCACTCTAGATATATCAAAGCAACCAACACTTCATGATAGGTCCATTATTCTCTCAGGATTAAGAGTTCATATAAATAGAAGTCGTAAGATTTATTATTCAACTGACAATCGTTAGGAGAATAATAAATCTCACAGCGGTCCAATTCAATATGTCTTAACTCTTAAGACATATCAACACATCAACTAGAAGTCTCTACTTCTATGATCAAGGCAAATCATCTTAGTTAATATGTTATAGTCTTCGCAGATAAAATACCCAATTTCATCACCGACTACGAACTATAATTCTGAGTTTACAAAGAACTTGTGATTTATATCTTCTGTGACTTTTTACATAAATCACATACAATGCATCTCATGGACTATATGATAATGTTCGAATATTCATGTTACCATTATTTTAGATAATAATAAAACAAATTTATCAATCATAATATTAAGTCATACATAATGTCAAACATGATGTCATACTTAATATCATACATAGCATCATACAATAGAATTTAATGGCACTAATCCTGACATTCTCCCACTTCCCTAAAGACTATTGTGCACTAATCTAGCACCCATTCCCCCCAAATGTGACTTGAAGGTCCTTTGAGGCAAGACTTTGGTAAAGGGATCTGTTAGATTATTTACACGTTCAATCTTTGCTATCACCACATCTCCACGAGCAACAATGTCTCGAATGATGTGGTACTTTCTCTCAATGTGCTTTCCTTTCTTGTGATTCCTTGGATCTTTCGATTGTAAAATCGCTCCACTATTTTCACAAAACAATGTAATAGGAACTTGCTCCATTCTTACTACACCAAGATCAGAAAGGAATTTCATGAGCCAAACAGCTTCCTTTGCCGCCTCACAAGCAGCAATATATTCAGCTTCCATGATGGAGTCTGCAATACAGGATTACTTAACACTCCTCCAAGTTATGGCTTCACCTCCCAAGGTGAATACACATCCTGATGTGGACTTTCTGAAATCTAGATCCGATCGAAAGTCTGAATCTGTATAGCCAATGGGAATCAAATCCTCACAACAGTAAACAAGCATATAATCTCTTGTTCTCTATAGATACTTGAGAATATGCTTTACAGCTTGCTAATGTTGCGGTCCTGGATTTGATTGATATCGACTGACCATGCCAACTGAAAAACAGATATCTGGTCTAGTACAAAGCATGGCATACATGAGACTTCCTACTGCAGAAGCATAAGGAACTTGTCTCATCATATCTACTTCCTCTTGAATCTTAGGCCTTTGGTGATCAGACAGAGGAACTCCATGTCTAAAAGGAAGTAATCATTTCTTGGAGTTTTGCCTGCGAAACCGTTCTAGAACCTTATCTATATATCCAGCTTGTGATAAGCCTAACATTTTATTCTTGCGATCTCGCCAAAGCTTGATCCCTAGAATAAAGTTTGCCTTACCCAAGTCTTTCATATCAAATTGGCTTGACAACCAAACCTTTACTGATGACATTACACCTACATCATTTCCAATGAGTAGAATATCATCAACATAAAGCACTAGGAATATTACTACTTTGTCTTGGTGTCTTTTGTACACACATAGTTCATCAAGATTTTGTACCTAGACGCTTGCTTAAGTCCATAAATGGACCTTTTCAACTTGCATACCAAATGCTCTTGGTTCTTTGCTATGAAACCTTCTGATTGCTTCATATAGATTTCCTCTTCAAGATTGCCATTGAGAAATGCAGTCTTGACATCTATTTGTCAAATCTCATAATCATAATGAGCAGCAATGGATAAGAGAATTCTGATAGATTTAAGCATTGCTACTGGTGAAAATGTTTCTTCATAATCAATACCTTCTTTTTGAGTGTACCCTTTCGCCACTAGCCTTGCTATAAAGGTTTCAACCTTGTCATCTATCCCTCTCTTCCTCTTGTAAACTCATTTGCAACCAACAGGTTTAATGCCGTTAGGCGCCTTTAGAAGATCTCAAACTTAATGGGAATACATGGAATCTAATTTAGATTTCATAGCTTGGACCCAATGATGTGCATCTATATCATTCATTGCTTCTTCATAAGTGTGAGGATCAGTTTCGGCCTCCTCTGAGATAGCTTTATAAGTCTCTCCAAGACGTTTGAATCTTATAGGTGGCCTAACATTCCTCCCACTACGACGAGACACCTGTCTACTAGACATCTCATGAGTAGTATCTTGTGGTGTATCCAATATAGCCACATCATCCCTAATTTCAACCATTGGTTGTTCAATCACATGTTCATTCATTTTAGCTAACACAACTCTACTTCTAGGAGTAAAATTATTCATATAGTCATTTTCCAAGAATTTAGCATTTGTACTAACAAAAACTTTGTTATCTTTATGACTATAGAATAAATAACCTCTAGTTTCTTTTGGATAACCCACAAGCAAACACACTTCTGATTTTGGTTCCAATTTATCAGCCTTCCCTTTTAAACCATGTGCAGGACAACCCCAAATGTGGAGATATTTCATACTAGGCTTACGCCCACTCCACAATTCCATGGGTGTTTTGAGAACAGATTTTGATGGAACTAAATTCAAAAGATGTATTGCTGTATTTAAGGCATAACCCCAAAAGGAAATCGGAAAAGTTAAGTAACTCATCATGGACCTAACCATTTCTAAAAAAGTCCTATTCCTTTTTTCTGCTACACCATTTTGTTGGGGAGATCCAGGTGCAGTCAATTGGGATACAATTCCATTTTCAGTTAAGTAATCCTTGAAAACCCCAAGATGGTATTCACCACCACGATCAGATTGAATGGCTTTTATGTGTTTACCTAATTGATTTTCAACTTCAACCCTAAATTCTTTGAACTTTTCAAAGGCTTCAGACATTCGTTTCATTAGGTACACATAACCATATCTAGAGTAATTATCAGAAAAAGTGATGAAATACTCATAACCTCCTTTTGCTTGGGTTGACATAGGACCACATACATTCGTATGAACTAATTCAAGCAACTCTTGGGCTCTTCTACCTTTTGCATTAAAAGGTCGTTTAGTCATTTTACCTTCCAAACAAGATTCACATACTGAAAAATCATCAAAGTCCAAGGGCTTTAAGAGTCCATCTTTGATCAGTCTTTGAATTCTGTTTGGATTAATAGGACCCAAACGCAAGTGCCAAAGATATACATCATTAGTAGAAGGAAACTTTCTCTTTAATGATTTTACATAAGAGTTATTATCTAGTTTAGTATTGTATAATTCATGCTTATCAGGAGTTAGAATATAAAGACCATCCACAATATTGCCAGAACAGATAAACACTTTATCCTTCTTTATTACAACATTGTCTTTAAGGATTACACAATATCCCTGTTTACCTAAATAAGTTGCAGAAATTAAATTCCTACGAATATTAGGTACATACAGACAGTCATCTAATATTAAAACTCTTGACTTAAAACATAAAATATAAACACCAACAGCTACAACTGGAATCCTGCTCCCATCAGCCAAAGTAAGAAACAATTCCCCTTCATTAAGCCTTCTGGTCTCCTGGAACCCCTGCAAAGAATTGCAGATATGATTAGTACAACCTAAATGCACACACCAAGAATTTGTGGGATTTTGTACTAAACATATTTCAAGAAGGAATAAAATTTTCATACCCTTATTGGCAGCCTTGAACTTTGGACAATTCCTCTTCCAATGTCCTTTCTCACCACAATGGAAACATTTTCCTTTCAGCTTCTTTCCTTTGTTGGCAACACCTAAGGCAATTTGTTTACCCTCTTACTTAGTGAAGTCCTTCTTCTTCATGTTCTTACCCTTGCCTTTCGACTTAGGTTGAGAAGTAGAAACTTCACCTGTTAGGATTAGTGCCCTTAAATCCTATTGTAATATGCCATGTATGATATTATATATGACATTATGTATTAAGTGATGTATGACTTAATATTGTGATTAATAATGTTGCTTTATTCTTATCTAAAATGATGGAAACATGAATATTTGAACATTATCAAATAGTCCATGAGATACATAGTATGTGATTTATGTGATTTAGTCACAGAAGATGTAGATCATAAGTTCTTTCTAAACTCAGAATTTTGGTTCGTAGTCGGTGATGAAATTGGGCATTTCATCTGCGAAGACTATAACATATTAACTAAGATGATTTGTCTTGATCATGGAAGTGGAGACTTTTAGTTGATATGTTAATATGTTTTAAGAGTTGAGACATATTGAACTGGACCGCTATGAGATTTATTATTCTCCTAACGACTGTCAATTGAATAATAAATCTCACGAATTCTATTCATATGAACTCTTAATCCTGAGAGAATAATGAACCTGATCATGAAATGTAGGTTGCTTTGATATATCAGGAGTGAGATCTAAAGTAACGGTTAAAACCTCAGTATGTTGAGTAGCCACATTTAGTGTTGATGGAACATATATTTTCAAGATGGAATTCATAGTCTCTTAACGGAGATATAAAATATTCCTTTGAGATAAGTTTAATGGGTTCAGTTATTCAGAGAGTTAGGCCTAACCACTTTAGTAAGACTAAAGTCTAAATTTATGAAATTAGATTTCATAAATATATGATGAATAACTTAAAAGGATTAAACCGGGTACTAAAAGATTAAGATGTAGTAATTTATAAAGTGGCAGTCTATATTCATGACTTTGTATTACTACGAATATTTTATGAAGGGGTTGCATGTACAATAAAGTCTTGGGAAATAATTTATTGATAAGGCCTAGAGTGCAATTATATTTATATAGTGGTATTAAATATAATTAATGGTAACTTTGGACTTGTCAAGAGTTAAAAAAAAAAGCCCAAGGCCCATTAGAGCTAGTGTCTTATTTGTTCCCTTTTTGGTCCCACTCCAAGGCACACATTAAAGCCCAATTGGGAAGGCCCAAAAGGCTAGCCCAATTAGATAATTAGTTATATGGAGAGAAACATACAGAATTTTATTAAGATAAAAATGGTTTGTATGTTGATGTAAGAGATACATTCTTTCATATTCTCTCTAGAACTCACACACATAACTAATTGAAAGACCACACATCTTGGGCATCAAGTGGAATTGGAGTGAAGATTAAAAGTTTTCCCAAGTGCTTTTCATCTTCGGTTTTGAAATTCACCATACTAAGGTACACTCTCTTGATTCTATATTCTAAAACTTACATAGTACATGTTATCAATTGCGTATGAAGTATATCCGTTAATTTTCCACTGCGTATCTTTTGTATGCAATACAAACATGTATTTTTCCAACATCACCCACATTGGCTTCAACACTAGAAGTACCAAGGATGCCTTTCGCCGCTACCAACTTATTCATTAATTCAGACAAAGAATAAATCTTTTTGTTCATGTTATAATTAAGTCTGAATTCCTTAAATGATTCCGGTAGTGACTAGAGTATCATATCCACTTAGGATTCTCCATCAATATTGGCACCTAAAACCTCTAATGTATTCAGATTAGAGATCATTGTAAGACAATGCTCTCTCACTGAACTACCTTCAGCCATTTTGGTATTACAAATTTGTCTCATGGTTTCTTGCCTTGCAGAACGGCCTTGCTCACCAAACATCTCCTTCAGACTTAGCATAATGTCCGAAGCTAGTTCTACATCCTGCATTTGATGCTGTAGAACATTTAAGATGGACATTAGGATATAGTACTTGGCCATTTCATTAGATTTCTGCCAACGATCATATCATTGTTTTTCCTCAGGAAGAGCATCTAATGAAGGAAAGCTAGGATAAGGTTGTGTAAGCACATATTTGTGCTCTTCAGTAGTGAGAACTATGTCCAAATTTCTTTTCCATTCAACATAGTTGGATCCAGTCATTTTGTTTTGATTAAGAATGGTCACAATTGGGCTAAATGATGCCATGTTCAAATCTGAAATAATAAACATAAATATAATAAGTAAACTGGAAATCATCAATTTAGCATATAAACATATAATATGGAACCATAATAAAACCATAATATAATATATGCAACGACAACCCAATCCCGCAATTAATATTCCTCAGAAGCGAGGTCATACCAATCACTATGATTAAGCAAGGATTATCCTCATTATTAATGCTATCATGGTAACTTTTACCAAACAAAAATAATTTTCCGCTTTTCCTTAAGCCTCTAAGTAATAATGACATATTGAACTGAACCGCTATGAGATTTATTATTCTCCTAACGATTGTCAATTGAATAATAAATCTCACGACTTCTATTCATATGAACTCTTAATCCTGAGAGAGTAATGAACTTGATCATGAAATGTAGGTTGCTTTAATATATCAGGAGTGAGATCTAAAGTAACGGTCAAAACCTCAGTATGTTGGGAGATATAAAATATTCTCTTGAGATAAGTTTAATGGGTACAGTTTTTCAGAGAGTTAGGCCTAACCACTTTAGTAAGACTTAAGTATATATTTCTGAAATTTGATTTTATAAATATATGTGAATAACTCAAAAGGATTAAACCGGGTACTCAAGGATTAAGATGTAGTAATTTACAAAGTGGCAGTCTATATTCATGACTTTGTATTACTACGAATATTTTATGAAGGGGTTGCATGTATAATAAAGTTTTGGGATATAATTTATTAATGAGGCCTAGAGTGCAATTATATTTTTATAGTGGTATTAAATATAATTAATGGTAATTTTGGACTTGTCAAGAGTTGACAGAAAAGCCCAAGGCCCATTGGAGCTAGTGTCTTATTTGTTCCCTTTTGGTCCCACTCCAAACCACACGCTAAAGCCCAATTGGGAAGGCCCAAAAGGCTAGCCCAATTAGATAATCAGTTATGTGGAGAGAAACATACATAATTTTATATAGAATAAAATGGTTTTGTATGTTTAATGTTTTAATGAATAAGATAATATAAGGGAGAGAGACACTCTTTCATATTCTCTCTAGAAAACATAGAACTGATTGAGAGACCACACATCTTGGGCATCAAATGGAATTGGAGTGAAGATTGAAAGTCTTCCCGAGTACTTCTTCATTCGGTTTTGAATTTCACCGCATCAAGGTACACTCTCTTGTTCTTATATTCTGAAACCCACATAGTGCATGTTATCAATTGCGAATGAAGTAGATCCGTTTATTTTCCGCTGCGTATGTTTTGTATGCGATACAAACATGTATATTTCCCAACACAGAATTCACTGTGCACTTCTGCCTGACTCGATCGATCGAGATTTAGACTCGACCGATCGAAAATCGTGCAGAACGTTTTTCTGTGGAATTTTTCCAACTCAGCCCTAGCCCATTTAATGTATAGGGTTTTATGTTTTGCCCTAAGTATATAAGGGAAAACCCTAGCCACGTTTTTAGAGTTCTGAATGCTGTGTTTATGAATCTAGTTGTTAGATCTAGAGGTGTTTACCTTCACATACACTTAGGATTTCCAAACTCAAGATTCATGTCAAGAGATTGGTAAATCATACAGTTACAGAATCCAAAGAGCTTCAAGATACACAAGCAGGTGTTGCTTGTGCTTTGCTGAAGAATTCAAGGAAAGAAGGAGTCTGTAGATCTCGGAGCTGTCACGTGGTCATGGTAGTAAGTTTCCTACAGGCAGGTAGCAATAGGATGTTAGTGGTCTAAGTCTCTATTGTGTAAACTTCGATTCTTTCATAGCGAATTCGTTTTACCTTGAGGATAGCTACGTTAAATCCTCCCTAGGTTTTTTACCGGTTTGGTTTTCCTGGGTCATCATATCATGTGTTCTTTATTATTTTGCACTTTTACATGATTTAATATTTTTGTGTTAACCTAGATTTGAATAATTTACCTAAGTTAATCACTTGGCTAAATAACTAGGTTAATCTGTTTGGGTTTAAGGGGTCTAAACGATTTTACAACACTACTTTAAACCGACAATGGAGGCCGTGAGATGCAACCCTTGCATCTCTCTCCCACTAGATGTTTTAAATTAAAGGTTTTTATCTTTTAAATATGCATAAACTAATTACACACAACCTTGCACTTTATACATGAGAAAACATTTTGAAAATAAAACTCTGAATTCCCAGTTTTCGCTGGTATCTCGCGACTGACCGCTACCCGGGAAAACATAAAATGAAAACACTGAAAATCATACAGAAACTTTCACGACTATCTCGCGAGTATCTCGCGACTTTCATTACTGACTCGCGAGTGACTCGCGGGTATCTCACAACTGAACGTTTCCCATGAAATTTTTTGTACTTCAGTGGCAGTTTTTTGCGGGTAGCTTCGCAGGTAAGTTTACTCGCAAAAAACTCATGTTTTCAGTTTTTTCAAGTTCAGATATTAACAGTTTTCAACGGTTTTTTTGAACAAACAACCACTATATGAACATAGCAGATGGAAATTGATATCAAAACTAAATTCTGTTAATGCTATAGCCTTAAAAATCAATTTAACATACTTAAATTCAATATTTAAACAACATCATAATATCAATATCAGTTTTTATCAAATCATAGTTTCAACAACCATGCAGAAAATTAAATGCAAATATAATCTTCTATCATAATGAAACAATTATTTCTAATGCCAAAACTCATAAAACATGTTATACAAATTTGAAATGAAGACCGCTCTGATACCATTGTTGGGAAAAATAACATGTTTGTATCGCATACAGAACATACGCAGCGGAAAATTAACGGGTCTACTTCATTTGCAACTGATAACATGTGCAATGTAAATTTCAGAATATAAGGCCAAGAGAGTGTATCTTGGTATGGTGAATTTCAAAACAAAGATTAGAAGTACTTGAGAACACTTTTATTCTTCACTCCAATTCCACTTGATGCCCAAGATGTGTGGTCTCTCAATCAGTTCTATGTATTTGTTCTAGAGAGAATATGAAGGACTATCTTACACCAACATACAAACCATTTCATCTTAATAAAAATTCTATATGTTTCTATCCATATAACTGATTATCTAATTGGGCTAGCCTTTTGGGCCTTTCCAATTGGGCTTTACTGTGTGGCTTGGAGTGGGACCAAAAGGGAACAAATAAGACACTAGCTCCAATGGACCTTGGGCTTTTCTGTCAACTTTTAACAAGTCCAAAGTTACCATTAATTATATTTAATACCACTGTATAAATATAATTGCACTCTAGGCCTTATTAATAAATTATATCCCAAGACTTTATTATACATTTAACTCCTTCTTAAAATATTCGTAATAATACAAAGTCATGAATATAAACTACCACTTTGTAAATTACTACATCTTAATTTTTGAGTACCCTGTTTAATCCTTTTAAAGTTATTCATCATATATTTATGAAATCCAATTTCATAAATACATACTTTAGTAATTTCTTACCAAAGTGGTTAAGCCTAACTCTCTGAATAACTGAATCCATTAAACTTATCTCAAAGGAATATTTTGTATCTCTATTAAGAGACTATGAATTCCATCTTGTGAATATATGTTCCATCAACACTAAATGTGGCTACCCAACATACTGAGATTTTGACCGTTACTTTAGATCTCACTCCTGATATATCAAAGCAATCTACACTTCATGATCAAGTCCATTATTCTCTCAGGATTAAGAGTTCATGTAAATAGAAGTCGTAAGATTTATTATTCAATTAACAATCGTTAGAAGAATAATAAATCTCACAGCGAGACATATCAACATATCAACTAGAAGTTTCCACTTGTAACGACCCAAGGAAAAGCGCTAGCCACATCTGCGCTATACCTCAAAAGGACTAGTCACAATTGAAGCTCCTTGTAGTTGTTAATAAAGCCCAGTTCCAACCCAGTAAATACCCGATGTGGGACTCATCACACAACCACACACATCTCACTATCAATCAAATTGGGGCATCACAACGTCACAATAGCGTAACAAACATTTGCGCTATCACAAAAAAGTTTAACCTTGTAATCCGTGAAGTAAATACCCTCCGCATGGAATGCAAGACTCGAAGTTAAGACAAGGTATCTATTCACATTACAATAAACTTAACAAAAGGGTTATTTCACCACTCCCACTCGTTGTATGGGTTTTTCATAAATAATTGTGATCGCATCACAACTAATAACCTTGCACTTGTTAAAGACTCTAATCTTATTAGAATCACTAACTAAAATGGAAGTCCTAAACTATTTAGGATTCCTTAAACTCTAATGGATCAAAAATTAGTTATATAGAACACTATCCTTAATTTACTAAATAAAAAGTTCTAATCTCATTAGAAAATATATATATACCTTTTAATTAAGCTTTAATCTCATTAAAACTTCTAATTAAAATAAATTAAGGACTTTTAAACATACAACAATTCCAATCTCATTAGGATGTTTCTTAAAAGACAAGTCCTAAACTATTTAGGACTAAGAGTTCTATTTAACTAATATCTTTGATCTCATTAGGTCTTTTAGTTAGAACCATGTGTAATCTCATCACACATTTCCTTACACTTTATACATTTGAAAACATTTAGGAAATATTTAAAATTCCCTTCAAATGCATTTTCGTGAGAATCTCACAACTAAGCTCTTCCCGTGAAAAAGATGTAAGGAAAAATAGTGAAAACACAAAATTCAAACAGAAACTTTCACTACTATCTTACGGGTATCTTACAACTAAGCACTTCCCGCGAAAACGAGTTAAAGCAAAAAATTGAAAACACAAAAAATCAGACAGAAACTTTCGCTACTATCTCGCGACTGGTTCACAAGTAAAGCTTACCCATGAAAAGTTTTTTTCTTCAAAATCATTTTTCACGAGAAACTTCGCGGGAAGCTAACCCGCAAAAAACCCGTGTTTTCAATTTTTTCAGAGCAGTTGCAAACAGTTTTCAACGATTTTTCATGAACAAACAACCATCATATGAACGTGATATGCAGAATTCGATATCAAAACTGAATTCCATTGATGCTATAGCCATAAAGATCAATTTAACATACTTAAATTCAAATTTAAACAATATCATAACATCAATATCAGTTTTCATCAAATCATAGTTTCAACAACCATGCAAAAAATTAAATGCATATATAACTTTCTAACATCATGAAACTATTATCTCTAATTCTAAAACTCACAAAATATGTTATTCAGATTCAAATTGAAGACCGCTTTGATACCAATTGTTGGGAAAATACATGTCCGTATCACATATAAAACATACACAGCAAAAAATTAACGAATCTACTTCATTTGCAATTGATAACGTGCACTATGAAGTTTCAGAATTTATGAACAAGAAAACGTACCTTGGTACGGTGAAATGCAAAACCAAAAACCAGAAGTTCTTGGGAAGACTTTTAATCTTCACTCCAATTCCACTTAATGCCCAAGATGTGTGGTCTCTCAATTAGTTTCCAAGGAGAGAACAAGGGAGTGTCTAACACTCACATACAAACCATTTCATTCCTTGTGTAATCTTGATGAAAAACACTTATATAAAAGACTCATGAAATTCTGTATGTTTCTCTCCTTATATATAACTAATTATATAATTGGGCTAGCCTTTTGGGTCATTCCAATTGGGCTCTAGTGTGTGGCTTGGAGTGAGACCAAAAGGGAACAAATATGACTCTAGCTCCAATGGGCCTTGGGCTTTTCTGTCAACTCTTGACAAGTCCAAAGTTACCATTAATTATATTCAATACCACTATATGAATATAATTGCACTCTAGGCCTTATAAATAATTATATCCCAAGACTTTATTATACATACAACCCCTTCGTTAAAATATTCATAGTAATACAAAGTCATGAATATAGACTGTCACTTTGTAGATTACTACATCTTAATCCTTGAGTACCCGGTTTAATCCTTTACGTTATTCATCATATATTTATGAAATCCAATTCCATAAATATATACTTTAGTAACTCCTTACTAAAGTGGTTGGGCCCAACACTCTGAATAACCAAACCCATTAAAGTTATCTCAAGGGAATATTTTATATCTCTGTTAAGAGATTATGAATTCCATCTTGAGAATATATCTTCCATCAACACTAAATGCGGCTGCCCAACATACTGAGGTTTTGACCGTAACTTATAGATCTCACTCCTGATATATCAAAGCAACCTATATCTCATGATTAGGTCCATTATTCTCTCAGGATTTAGAGTTGATGTAAATAGAAGTCGTGAGATTTATTATTCATTTGACAGTCGTTAAGAGAATAATAAATCTCACAACGGTCCAGTTCAATATGTCTTAACTCTTAAAACATATCAACATACCAACTAGAAATCTCCATTTCCATGATCAAGAAAAATCATCTTAGTTGAAATGTTATAGGCTTCGCAGATGAAATGCCCAATTTCATCACCGACTACGAACTACATTCTGAGTTTACAAAGAACTTGCAATTTATATCTTCTGTAACTTTTCACATAAATCGCATACTATGCATCTCATGGACTAAGATAATGTCTCATTTGTTCTTTTATAGATAGTCTCATATAATTAAACAATTTAATTGTTTATGACATGCCAATAAATTGGATTTTAGGGCATAAACCCCAACACTTATGACTTTTCCGTCATCACCGGCTTGAAGTTGGGTGGTGAGAGAATCTGTGTCCATGACACCCTTTCTTCAAATGAAATCAAGAAACTTCTAGGTGTAATGCCTTCCAAAATGAGGAGTAAAAATGTTCCTTTGTTGTGGCTATGTGAGAACATTACTAAATGTGATACTGTGGCAAGGGGTACCCGCATGTTCATGCTTCTTTTCATTGGGACTTTCTTGTGCCCAAATTTAGGCAGTATAGTGAATCCGTGTTATTTACGGAGCTTGAGCAACATTGAGCAAATCAAGAATTATGATTGGGGCGGTATGGCTTATGCTACCCTTTTGCATTTCATGACTCAACTTTCTTGGCGTAGCCTTTCAAGCTGGGTGAGGCTCCATTTGTATGGAAGGTGAGGTTTGGAATTTTTGGCTATGTGTGGGTTCTGGAAAGTTATTTTGGCTATATTGTAATGGCGTTGCAAATTTTTTTTAAGTTTGGATGTATGAATATTTCGGAGTTGGCCCTTAAGTTTGGGAGGAGGCTAATGGCATTTTTCCAAGTTTTTGCCCAAACATCGTTTGTCAACGCCCTCTAGGCGTTCTCTAGAAATTTGGCACTTGGTGATTGACAACTTGACTGCTGATGATGTGAGCCCTTTCCTTTTTCTTTTCTTTTTTTTTTTTTTTTTGTGGGATCTTTAGTACTTAGTGGTGGTTTGGTCATTTTCTCATTCTGGGTTCTGTTGTAATTTTCAGATGTCTTTGAATTCTTGGGTTGGATGTGAGGAGTATGCGGAGTGCGAGCAAGCTTTAGAGCTGAATAGCCATCAGGTATTGTTTAAGTGTGGGCATGGAAGTATCTTGGTAATTGGGTGTTGCCTCAGGTTCAGCATGTGTATCCTCCTACAACAATTCCAGTTCCTCATTGTCCTTCCGTCCGGTTGGCTGACCTTCTGACTGATGAAAAGATTGCTCAGGCCCTTGTTGGCTTTGTGGTTTTAGGATTATCAGGGACTTATTCTGAATTTATTCGAACTCATCTGCAAGGTTTCCTGGCCAGCATATCAGTATTTCTCTTCCCTTCTAAAGTCAAATTTTCATATTGCATATTCCTTTTCCATATTTATGCTTGGTGACAACATTTGCATGTTGGATTTTCAGACTCCATCTTCTGAAGGAGAGGAAGAGGGAGATAAGAAGAAGAAGAAATTCCTTCCCCTCTCCATGCTGGTAGCTCTTCTAGTTCTTTCATGGAGACTTATCCCCATTTTCCGGTATGGCAATATGAAGTGATGAATCCTAATGGAACACATAGTTCTATGCTTTGAATAAGCCAAAGCACACACCAAATGTCTATTAGCCCTTTCCGGAGTGTTCTTGAATTTTTTAGTTCCTTGTCTTTATCACTTTTCGGCTTACAGAAACCTTGAACTTGAGGACTGTCAATATGATCCTCGATTCTATGCACGTCAAGAGGGAAATACTGAAGGCAGTTCCTCTAAGGGTGGGTCGAGGAGGTCTTCTCACAAGCGGACCCAGAGTCCTAATGACGTTTGATTTGTATTTTTAATTTTTCCTACAAAACAAAAGGAAGTGTTCCTTAGATAATCTTGTATTAACTTGCATGTTTAGCTCTTTGTCCTTGGAATCGCCTTGGATCATGTAGAAACTTTAATTGAGACAAGTTTAGAATTCACCTGATGAGATCTTGTAGTACCAATTTAAACTTATCTTGATTGGCTCTGATGGAATTTGCACTTACTTGAATGAGGCGGAGCCGAATGCCCCTAGTTTAAAATGAATGATGATATTTTTGAAATCTTGATGATCTGATCTTTTTGAAAAGATGTTGATGGTGTTTTTTTTATTTTTAATGAATGGGCCATGGGCGAATGCCCCTAGTTTGAGAGATATATTCAAGACCTTGGAAAAAAAAAACTTGATTTAATCAATTTTTGAAAATAATGATGCATGTGATGGTTTTTGAAAACAAATGAGTTAGGCATGTCTAAATGCCCCAATTTAACCAAAAAAATTTTTTTTGAGTGTTTAACAATCCTAAAAAAATGCTTGAAAATGCAAAATTGTATGAATGAGTGATGACGGGGCTGAGTGCCACTTGTCACTTTAGGAATGCCGTTTGGAACTTTTAGAGTGCTGAATGGCACTTGGCCGCACCATGACACTTACGCCATGGTGGGACGACTCCTCACGCTTTTCCATTGTGTGTTTTGCGTTTTTGTGTTTTTTGAAATATATTTTCTTCGTTTATGATCATGAAACACTCTCCTACACAACTTCAAACTCTTTGAAACCTATTTAAACCTGATTTAGGAACTGATGTAGCTTATAGTGATGATCTCTCCTGTGACAAATCTTTGCATCAAGGTTAGCAAAACACTAGATTTCAAAAGTCATCCGTGGCTAACAATCAAAATTTTTATCATTCAACAATTCATGATATCAATAGATGGGTTCATAGCTTTGACTTTGGTACCAAGACCAATTTTACAGCCTATAAACTGGAGGGTATTAAGGCTCTTAGGAATGTCAAAATCAAGTGGGATTTCCTTCGAGCTACTGTGAAATTTTGGGATCCCAAAGATCACGTGTTCCGATTTAAAACTACTGAATTTTGTCCCACAATAGAAGAATTTTCTACTATCTTGGGCTATGATCTAAGCAAAAAATTTGTAGCAATTTCTTGTGATCCCAGGCATAGGGAGTCTTTGTCTGATGTTCTCAGTCTTCCTACTTCCATCACTAGTAGTATGGTTGAAGGACATATGGTGAATCTTCGTGCAATTGTTTCCAGGCTGATTAACAAACTCACTTATAGAGTCACCAACAATATGCAGAAAAATTTTGGCTTGGCCCTATGCTTTGTGGGAGAATTTTTGCTTTACTCCAGAAGACACAATTTTACGAATGCTCGAGCCATGAGTATGGTGAGTCAAATTAAGGATGGTGATAATCCAGTTTCTTTGATCTTGGCAGAAACTCTTCTGGGACTGGATGGTGCATTTCATGGTGGAGAATCTTAAAACCTCCTTGGGAGTCTCTTGATTTTGCAGATATGGCTGATAAAGCGACTGGATATGATTGCCAGGCCTATAACTGGTAATTATGGTCCAAGCAGTTTTCTTAGCAGGACTGTCATCAAAACTGAGTGCCAAACCGAATGCGACTAGGTGAAGTTTTTGAACAAGAAATCTAGTGCCTCAATCTGATGGAACTGTTATTGGCTGAAGTGCCCACCCCCTCTACTACGATCTCCAGGATCAAATCACATCTTTATTGTTGGGTTGCAAAAGGCAACTTTCTATAAGGTAGATAGACTCTTAAGGCAGTTCCAACATGAGCAATGAATGCCTGGGGGAAAAAGAAGAAGACCTTTCACTTCTGTGGACACCAATCTTACCTCTATAAAGAACATGCTGTTGAGCTTAGAGATGGCTGACCTAGTGGACCAGTCTTTTGTCAAAGTTCACTTTCACAGGATGACTACAGAAAACTATAACTGGTTGGTGGACAAAATTGCTGACAAGGAAACTGAGATGGTTGCTATGACAAATTAGTTTCTCAGAGATAACCGAGAAAGACACGATGATGACAACTATGAATTTAAAAGAAGGGACAAGGATGACAAAGTACCTAGCATAGAGGAAATCAATGATCAACCTAAAGAGAAAAGACTGAAGACAAAGTGGCCTTCTTAAAAGTTGATGTAAAAACTCTTATATTTAGGAATTATTTAGGACTTACAGGTTAAGGATTCTGTTTAATATGTAGGCTTTTGAGATTTGTTTTTTTTTTTTCTATGGTTTGGTTTAGGGTTTGGGTTCTTAAGGTTTGGTTTGGTTTGGTTTCAGGTTTGGCTTCTTAAGTTTTGGTTTTATTGGATTTTGTGTAATGACATGGTTTAATGGAATGGTTGAATTTTGAAAAATTTTGTTTAATAGGCAAATGGTGGTTTTGGGAAATTGTGACTGGACCAATGCATGGTGCACTACGTACCCCTTTGTAGAAGGATTAGGTCATCATGTAGTTCATTGATTTTCTATTTGCCTTAATTTTTGCCTAGGTCGCCCTTTCGGGTTTTTAGCTTATCAAGCTCTCCCACTTTATTTCTTTTTTTTTTTACTCTCCTTTTGCGTAGATCGCCTTTTCGGGTTTTCAACCTACCTTTCATTTTTTTTTTTTTTTTGGTTGCTCTAATTTTTGCCTAGACTGCCCTTTCGGGTTTTCATCCCAGTAAGCTCTTCTTTTTTTCTTTTCTTTTCTTTTTTTTTTTTTTTTTTGGTCAAGCCTAGGAAGGGAAATAGCATAATTCACAACCACTTCAGACGTGGTGCTTTCAGACTACCACCTTAGACGTGGTATTTCTTCAATTGATCCATGTTGGCTGGCTTAGTGATAGGGTTTACATCTAAATCCATCAACCTTACTGCTCCCCCAAAGTATATCTACTAGATAATGTATGGGCTTGCCCAATTTTTCTTGAACTTCCTGTTTGCATCTTGAACTGGGGCTTGGATTTCTTTCAACACTAAATCCCTGAACTTCGATTCTCTAGTTTATACTTTCTTGTCAAAAGCTTTCCTAAGCCTTCTTTAGTAACCTTGAATATGATACAAGGCCTTAAGTCTCTTCTCATCCATCATGCATAACTGGTCATATCTGCTTTGCAACCAATCTGCTTCAAGCATTTCACTTTCCAATACTGTCCTTAGTGAACAAACACCCATTTCAATGGGAAGGACTGCTTCCATCCCATACACCAATGAATAAGGAGTGGCTCTTGTGGAAGATTGAATTGATATTCTGTATCCCCAAAATGCATAGGGCAATTGTGGGTGCCAGTCCTTGTAATTATTTGTGCTTTCCTTCAAGATTCGCCCTATATTTTTGTTAGCAGCCTCAATTGCTCCATTGGTCTGAGGACGGTAAGGTGAAGACTCGTGGTGTTAAATATTGAACTATCATAGCAGCTTCTCTATTTCTCCCTTGAAATGCTGCCCATTGTCTGAGATAATTTCATGTGGTACTCCATATCTGCAGATGATATTGGTCTGAGTGAATTAAGCAACTTTCTTTGAATTCAGAACCTTGTAAGAGGCGGCTTCTACCCATTTGGTGAAGTAATCACTGGCTACGAGTATGAATTCATGGCCATTGGATGATGTTGGGTGAATCTTCGCAATAATGTCTATTCCCCATATAGCAAGGTGATGCCATGGTATGTAATGGCATTGGTGGCATGTGCTTCAGATCTCCATGGACTTGGCATTGATGGCATTTTTGAACATGAGCTGCACAGTCAGCTTCCATAGTACTCCAGTAATAGCCTTGTCTCATTATCTTCCTTGGCAGCATGTGTGCATTCATATGTGGCCCATAACTTGACTCTTGAACCTCTTCAATTATTTACTATACTTCCTTGGCAATTACACAAAGGAGATGAATTCCATCATATGATCTTCTGTAAAGCCTTTCATCACAAATTCGTAGACAACAACCTGATGGTTAAATGATCATTCTTGTCTGCCGATTTCGGGTATGTCCCATCCTTGACGTATTGTAGGATGTTTGAATACCATTTGCCTTCTCCATTATTTTCCTCATCTTCTTATATTGTCATGCAATAGGTGGGTTCTTCTTTCTGTTCCACCACTATTGGTCTGGCTTCATCTTCTTTTGACCCACGCATCGTGGATGCCATGGTTGCTAAAGCATCGCCAATTTAATTTTGCATCCTTAGCACATATTGATATTAGATCTTGCTAAATTTTGATGCCCACTCCTGAATACATTCACGATAAGGCATCAGCCTTTCTTCTTTGATCTTCTATTTATTCTGAATCTAGGAGATTTTCAAAGCTGAGTCTCCAAATACCTCTAACTCTTTTACACCAAGGCCTAGGGCTGCTCGTAACCCTATGATGCAAGCTTCATATTCAGTAGCATTATTGGTGGCAGCAAAGTTGAGTCTGCCAGAAAATGGAATGTGTATCTCTTTCGAAAAAATTAAGAGAACTCCAATTCCACTTCCGTTTTGATTTGTTGCTCCATCAAAGTACATCTTCCATGATTCTACTTCAATCCCCATGATATCTTTGGATTTCATCAGCTTCTTCTGGTGAACAGTGGCTAAGTGGTCAGCAATTGCTCTACCCTTCACGGATTTTTGAGTCACATATTTAATATCAAATTCTGACAGAAGCAACACCCATTTAGCTGTCTTCCCATCTTACACAAGTTTTTCCATTAAGTACTTCAAAGGATCCATTCTTGCAATCAACAAAACCTTGTAAGCAAGCATATAATGTATGAGTTGAGAGTTGCCCATACAAGTGTTATGCTTGTCTTCTCTAATGGTGAATACTTTTCTTCATAAGGCAACATTTTCTTGCTGATGTAGTAGATTACATTCTCCTTTCTAGTCTCCTCAAGGTATCGAGCAAGTAAAGCCCCCATTGCTGTATCTATAGTGGTAAGATACAACAACAATGGCTTTTCAGGTACCAGCGGGACAAGTATTGGTGGCTTCATCAGATAATTCTTGATATTTTCAAAGGCTTCTTGGCATTGTTCATTCCATACTGTAAGGACCTCCTTCTTAAGGAGTCGGAAGATTGGTTCACATGTCATGGTGAGTTAAGCTATGAACTTGCTGATGTACTGTATCCTCTCCAGAAATTCTCGAATCTCCTTTTCAATTCTTGGAGGCTTCATCTCTACAATGGCCTTGATTTTTTCTAGATCGACTTATATTCCTCTTTGGCTTACAATAAACCCCAATAGCTTTCTGGATGTTACACCTATTAGGACATATGTGAATCATGCTAGGAACATATGTCAATACAGAATTGGCTAATCCTTTGACAAAACGCACTTTACTTGTAACTAGGTTGATCTAGGATGTGTTTAATGCTCCAAGGAACAAGGTTTCAAGTTCAAGTGTTAAAGCCATACAAATCTGTCCAAGAATCAAGTAAAAAAGTGTTGGATTTTAAAGCTCGACAGCTAGTATCCATCGAGGTTTAAAAAGTTGTTTCAACTCGATGCTCGACAACTGCTCAATAGATAAGGTATCTATCAAGATTTATGAAAAATAGAATTTCAGCTCTGATTTTCATTCCAATCTGTGAGTACGTGTTTAGGTTTTCTTTTCTCACAACCCTAAACATATATAAGGATTATTTTAAGGGTCATCAAAGGTTACGCAAATGTGAACTAAATTTTTGTTCATGCAAATTGTGACCAGAGACAAAATTTGCCTTAGTTCATCTTTCTCTTGAAAAAGCTGCTGCGATTGTATGCCATTAGGTTTTGTGACCAAGGAGTTTCGTGATCTTCATCGTGTTGATAAACTGAAGAACTTTGCAGCCAACATTCTTCTCAAGTTGGTGATTAAGTCGCGTACTAGGATTCACGCATCTATTAGTTAGTCACGTACTAGGAGCCGTGCATTGAAAAGGAGAGTTGTAGGTTGGTATAAGATACTGGGATTCTTTTACTTGTAACCGTTTGTTGTGATAATAGTGAATTCTCGGGAGTGGTGACCTTAAAATCACCCGGTGGGGTTTTTGTCGTGTAGGTTTTCCCCATTTGTAAACAAATCACCGTGTCAATTTTTTTCCGCTACGTATTTAGTTAGCTGGTGATTTTTTTGTGCTGCCATGCATATTGTATTTTAATCTGATTAATTAATCAACTTGGCTAATTAATTGGTTAATTCATCATAAAGGGTTAATACGTTCTTGGCCTATCAACACTGAAAGTGCACCTTTTGGATTCAACCGCAACTTGTAGAACCGAATTCTTTCAAAGAACTTCCTCAAAGCCGGTATATGCACTTCATGGTCCTTGGACATGACTATCATATCATCAACGTAACCTCTACTTCTTTGTTGATCAAATCATGCAACAAAGTGGTAGCTGCACGTTGGTAAGTAGCACCAGCAAGGCCAAATGACATGACCTTGTAGCAATATGTCCCTCATGGAGTAATAAAAAAGGTTTTCTCCAAATCTTCTGGAGCCATCTTAATTTGATTCTACCCTGAAAATCCGTCCATAAATGATAGCAAAGCATGACCTACTGTGTTATCAACCAGGATGTCAATGTGAGGCAATGGAAAGTCATCTTTTGGGTTGGCCTTATTTAGATCTTGAAATTCTACACACATTCTAACCTTCCCATCCTTCTTTGGTACCGAAACCACATTAGCTAACCACTCTGGATAGTTGACCCCCTCAGGAATCCTGTATTGTATTGTTTCTCTACCTCTTCTTTGATCTTGAGAGTCCATTTTGGCTTTATTCTTCTTAACTTTTGCTTGACTGACTTCATGGTTAGATCTGTTGGAATGCAATGTTGTACTATATCTGTATTAATCCTAGGCATGTCTTCGTATAACCACGCAAAGACCTCTTTGAATTTTGTCAAGAGTGCCACTAATGCATCTTTCTCTGAAATGGTTAGCGTATTGCCCACTTGTATCATTCTGGGTTCATCTTTAGTTCCCAGGTTAATGGGTTGAGTTTCTTCTTTTATGGGTTCTAGGTGTCCTTGTTTTAATTTCTTATTATTAAGAGTTTCTTTACCAATTTCAGAAATAAAAACATTCAAAGCCAACAAATAAGTAGAATCAGAAATCATATTATAAGGAAAAGAGTTCTCAACAGATTCAACAAACTCAAAAAACTTAACTAAGTCAAACTCAACTGGACTACTATCACAAACAAGCTTAACAGGAATAGAAATACTAACAGAAATAGACTCAATAAGGACAGAAACGATGTTCTTAACAAGGGTGACTGGCTCGATGGTCCTGATCTTCTTGGCAAGAGTGACTGACTTGATGGTCTGGATCTTCTTCATAGAGTCCTCCATGGGGTGGGTGGCTCCCTCCTATGCCCAATTTTGCAACTCAATTGTGGCTTCAATGATGGCGGGCATTTCCCTACGAGTTCCTTCTTCCCTCAGAATCAATACTGCGGGATCTTCATCCATATAATCTATGGCATCATCATCAATCTCCATATCTATGGGCTTGTCAATCTCCAAATGTGGGAGTTTGAAGTGTCTCCCCTCCCTTGTGATGTGAGCAATTTTTGTTGGGTTATTTAGGTTGGTTTCTTGGGGTTTGAAGTGTCTCCCCCCATTTTTACGTATTGAGTTGCTTAATTGTGGTTTGATAGGGTTTATAGTGCCTCCCCCCATTTGTGGATGTTGGGTTTAGTTAGGCTCCCTAATTGGGGTTCGAAGTGTCTCTCCCCGTTTGTAGGTGCTTGACAGTTTGATTGGGGTTTGAAGTGTCTCCCCCCACTTGTAGGTATTGGGTTGTTTAATTGGGGTTTGATGGGGTTTGAAGTGTCTTGTAGGTCGAATATGGGATTGTGATGTTGCAACAGCGGAGTGTCTTCTACGCTCACAGGCTTCAGTACCGTGATAGGAGTAATGGGCTTGAAACTGGAGCTACTAGCTTGAGTGTCGGCCTTAGGTTCTCTTTACAACCTTCCTTCGGATCTTGACCAAATTCTCCCCAAATGACAAGCTTGGTTGGGTTAATCAAAGCTAGGTCCCCATCCACATCAATTAATCAACCAAACAAACACACACAACATGCAATGCAATTTTAACATGGACTGACCTAAGGGTAGGTTCGAAGTCATTACATTATAGGGTGGGTTTGTTGTTTCAATGTTTCCCATAGCTAGGACATTACGCCTCCCAACTTCTAATGTAATAAACATTGCGTTGGTCCAAACAGCATGGTCTGTCCTTTACAGTTAACGAGAAATGATCCTGTGACTTTAGGCTATAGGTTGGTGAGTTTGCCACTAGGTACCCGAATCTAATGAAGACAGGTGATCCATGGTTACTACCACCATATGTTGTTGAAAGGGGTGCATACATATTTGTTGTTTGGATGGCACACACTATGACCGTTAGGGAAAGTTTTTAACAAACAATACATACAACAACATATCATACAATATCTCAATAAACATAAATAAACAAACAAACAACAATATCATGCAAAACTATGCAAAAAAAAGGTACACATATGGTCACTTAAGTCAAATACGAAACCTAGCCTTCGACATCCCCAGCAGAGTCGCCACTATGAGAAACCACCAAAGTGCCTCTCAAAAAAGAGATATTTTTAGAGTGTTTTTTAGGGCACCTCTCTTTTTGGGTAAGTGGTGTAGAGTTGCCACTTATTTTATACAAAAAAAAATAAGAAAAACTAAATATAACTATACATGACAAAATTGTCTCATTTCATTGATTAAATTAAAAAAATACATGTTTGATAAATTGAAAATTACATGGCTTTGGGTCCTAGTTACAAACTACCCAAAATAAATAAAGACAAAGATAACCCCTAGGTCTACCTATCCAAAGACTCTAAATTCGGAAGTTAGGTTACAAAATGGGAAGGTGTTAGGCACCCATTCTGCCCAGACAGAGTGTGGTCTTCTAGATTCTTGTGGCCAATATACCCTTTATGCATGACATGAATGATATGTTCCACACACACACACACACACAAACCTAAATCACACAAGTTTATTTTGCATCCTCTTCTTTGGAAAAAAAAAATTCAGATCTGTGTTGTAAAAAAAAATTGAATTTGTTTCAGAAAAATTAGATTTGTTTTTGCGAACTAGAAGAAAAAAATGGTTTTTTGAAGAGAAAAATTTAGATTTATGCTTATTAAAGAAAACAAAATCTTTTGATTTGAAAATATATCAGATCATTTTTTTGAGAACTGAGAAAAAATGGTTTTTGATTTGTAAAAGATCAAATTTGTTTTGTGATAATAAAAAAAAATAGATTTTTGTTTTTTTGAAAAAAGAAATCAAATCTATTTTTATATGTGTAAAAAAATATGAAAAGAATTCTTGAGAAGAGGATTTCATTCAAGAAATAAATTTATGCTATGTGTACTAAATAAAACAAACACAACCATTCATGATCCTTTTTTATTTCAAAAGCTGCTATGTTAAAAAAAATCATACCTATATCTAATGAGAACATAGATCAGTTTTTAATTTGAAAAAAAAAATGCAGATCTACATCTAATGAAGATGCAAATTAGTTTTCAACTTGAGGAAAATTCGAATCTACATCTTGTTGGGTTTATGCCCTAAAATCTAACTTATTGGCATGTTATAAATAATTAAATTGTTTAATTATATGAGACTACCTATAAATGAACTAATGGGACATTATCATAGTCCATGAGATGCATTGTATGTGATTTATGTGATTTAGTCACAAAAGATGTAAATCACAAGTTCCTTGTAAACTCAAAATGTAGTTCGTAGTTGGTGATGAAATTGGGCGTTTTTTCTGCAAAGACTATAACATATTAACTAAGATGATTTGTCTTGATCATGAAAATGGAGATTTCTAGTTGGTATGTTGATATGTTTCAAGAGTTAAGACATATTGAAGTGGACCGTTGTGAGATTTATTATTCTCCTAACGGCTATCAAATGAATAATAAATCTAACGACTTCTATTTACATCAACTATAAATACTGAGAGAATAATGGACCTGATCATGAAGTGTAGGTTGCTTTGATATATCAGGAGTGAGATCTATAAGTCACGATCAAAACCTCAGTATGTTGAGCAGCCGCATTTAGTGTTGATGGAACATATATTCTCAAGACGGTATTCATAATCTCTTAACGGAAATATAAAATATTCCCTTAAGATAATTTTAATGGGTTCTGTAATTCAAAGTGTTGGGCCCAACCACTTTAGTAAGGAGTTACTAAAGTATATATTTATGGAATTGGATTTCATAAATATATGATGAATAATGTAAAGGATTAAACCGGGTACTCAAGGATTAAGATCTAGTAATCTTCAAAGTAGAAGTCTATATTCATAACTTTGTATTACTAAGAATATTTTAATGAAAGGGTTGTATGTATAATAAAGTCTTAGAATATAATTTATTAATTAGGCCTAGAGTACAATTATATTCATATAGTGGTATTGAATATAATTAATGGTAACTTTGGACTTGTCAAGAGTTGACAGAAAAGCCCAAGGCCCATTGGAGCTAAAATCTTATTTGTTACCTTTTAGTCCCACTCCAAGCCACACACTGGAGCCTAATTGGAATGGCCCAAAAGACTAGCCCAATTAGATAATCAATTATATTTAAAGAGAAAAACATACAGAATTTCATAAGACTTTTCATAAATGCTTTTCATGATAGTTTTCTAAGTGGTTTTCATTATGATCACATAAGAACATGAAATGGTTTGTGTGTGAGTGTTGGACACTCTCATATTTTCTCCTTGGAAACTAATTGACAGACCACACTTCTTGGGCATTAAGTGGAATTGGAGTGAAGATCGAAAGTCTTCCTAAGGACTTCTAATCTTTGGTTTTGAATTTCACCACACCAAGGTACGCTTTCTTGTTCTTAAATTCTGAAACTTATATAGTACATGTTATCAATTACGAATGAAGTAGATCCGTTAATTTTTTGTTGCGTATGTTTTGTATGCAATATAAACATGTAATTTTCCATCAAATGGTATTAAAGCCAGATTTTCTGTTTTGAATCTTTATAACATGTTTTGTGAGCTTTGGAATAAGAGATAATAGTTTCACGTTGTTAAAAGATTATGCATTTAATTTTTTGCATGGTTGTTGAAACTATGATTTAATAAAAATTGATATTGGTGTTATTGTTAGGATTAGTGCCCTTAAATCCTATTGTATGATGCTATGTATGACAATATGTATGACTTAATGTATCACTTAATGTCGTAGTTAATAAAGATTTCTTAATATTATCTAAAATGATGGTAATATGAATATTTGGACATTATCATATAGTCCATATGATGCATAGTATGGATTTATGTGAAAAGTCACAGAAGATATAAATCACAAGTTCTTTGTTCATAGTTGCTGAAGAAATTGGGCATTTCATCTGCAAAGACTATAACATATCAACTAAGATGATTTGTCTTAATCATGGAAGTGGAGACTTCTAGTTTATATGTTTTAAGAGTTAAGACATATTGAACTGGACCGTTGTAAGATTTATTATTCTCCCAACGACTGTCAAATGAATAATAAATTTCATGACTTATATTTACATGAATTCTTAATCCTGAGAGAATAATGGACATGATCATGAAGTATAGGTTGCTTTGATATATCAGGAGTAAGATCTAAAGTCACAGAAAGTTACAAAATATTCCCTTGAGATAAGTTTAATGGATTTGTTATTCAGAATGTTAGGCCTAACTACTTTAGTAAATAGTTACTAAAGTATATATTTATGAAATTTGATTTCAAAAATATATGATGAATAACTTA
Organism: Lithocarpus polystachyus; assembly: GCA_033629205.1. Taxonomy (NCBI): domain Eukaryota; kingdom Viridiplantae; phylum Streptophyta; class Magnoliopsida; order Fagales; family Fagaceae; genus Lithocarpus; species Lithocarpus polystachyus. Next base: position 32,488,508 of record CM066169.1, on the reverse strand, counting down.
AATGATTAAACCGAGTACTCAATTACTAAGATGTAGTAATTTACAAAGTGACAGTCTAAATTAATGACTTTTTATTACTACGAATATTTTATGAAGGGGTTGTATATACAATAAAGTCTTGAGATATAATTTATTAATAAGGCCAAGAGTGCAATTATATTTATATAGTGGTATTAAATATAATTAATAGTAACTTTAGACTTGACAAGAGTTGACAGAAAAGTCCAAGGCCCATTGGACTAGTGTCTTATTTGTTCTCTTTTAGTCCCACTCCAAGCCTCATACTAAAACCCAATTGGAAAGGCCCAAATGGCTAGCTCAATTAGATAATCAGTTATAAGGATAGAAACATACAGAATTTTGTAAGAACATGAAATGGTTTGTATGTGAGTGTTGGACACTCTCTAATTCTCTCTTGAGAAAATTCGTATAAACTGATTAAGAGACCACACTTCTTGGGTGTTAGAGGAATTGAAGTGAAGATTGAAACTGTTCCCAAGAACTTCTAATCTTTGTTTTGAAATTCACCACACCAAGGTACACTCTCTTGTTCTTATATTCTGAAATTTACATAGTACATATTATCAATTGCGAATGAAGTGGATCCATTAATTTTCCACTGCCTATGTTCTGTATAACATGTTTTATGAGTTTTGGAATTAGAGATAATAGTTTCATGTTGTTCAAATATTATGCAATTAATATTCTGCATGGTTGTTGAAACTTTGGTTTGATAAAAATTGATATTAATGTTGTGATGTTGTTTAATTTTGAATTTAAGTATGTTAAATTGAACTTTAAGGCTATAGCATCAATGGAATTCAGTTTTGATATCAATCTCTTCCTATCATGTTCATATAATGGTTGTTTTTTCATGAAAAACCGATGAAAACTGTCTTGGAAAATTTCTGGAAATTCATGTTTCACAAGATTCGATCGATCGATGATTACCTTCGATCGAATTTTATTTTTCAATCAATAGAGAAGTGATCGAGTACCAATTTGTTGAAAAATCAGATTTTGTATCTCATACAAAACACACAGCGGAAGCAACAAACGTGGAACTACTTCATTCATGAGAGATAACATATAACCTCGAATTCTAGAACAAAGAATAGAAAGCATACCTCGGTGCGGTGAATTTCAAAACAAAATATTAGAAGCACTTAGGAACACTTTTAATCTTCACTCCAATTCCACTTAATGACCAAGAAGTGTGGCTCTCAATCAGTTTCCAAGGAGAGAATAAGAGATTGTCCAACACTCAAATACACCATTTCATTCCATGTATGATCTTAATGAAAGACCCTTATGAAAAGTCTCTTACAAAATTTGGTATGTTTCTCTCCTTATATATAACCGATTATCTAATTAGGCTAGCATTTTGGGCCATTCTAATTGGGCTCCAGTGTGTGGCTAAGAGTGGGACCAAAAGGGAACAAATAAGACTCTAGCTCCAATGGGCCTTGGGCTTTTTAGTCAACTCTTGACAAGTCCAAAGTTACCATTAATTATAATCAATACACTATAAGAATATAATTGCACTCTAGGCCTTATTAATAAATTATATCCCAAGACTTTATTACACATGCAACCCCTTCATTAAAATATTCATAGTAATACAAAGTCATGAATATAGACTGCCACTTTGAAGATCACTACATCTTAATCCTCGAGTACCCGGTTTAATCCTTTATGTTATTCATAATATATTTACGAAATCCAATTCCATTAATATATACTTTAGTAACTCCTTACTAAAGTGGTTGGGCCAAACACTCTAAATAATTAAACTCATTAAACTTATCTCAAGGGAATATTTTATATCTCCAGTTTTGACCGTTACTTTAGATCTCACTCCTGATATATCAAAGTAACCTATATTTCATGATCAAGTCCATTATTCTCTCAGGATTAAGAGTTCATGTAAATAGAAGTCGTGAGATTTATTATTCAATTGACAGTCGTTAGGAGAATAATAAATCTCACAGCAGTCCAGTTCAATATGTTTTAACTCTTAAAACATATCAACATATCAACTAGAAATCTCCACTTCCATGATCAAGACAAATCATCTTAGTTAATATGTTATAGTCTTCGCAGATGAAATGCCCAATTTCATTACCGTCTACGAACCAAAATTCTGAGTTTACAAAGAACTTGTGATCTATATCTTCTATGACTAAATCACATAAATCACATACTATACATCTCATGGACTATTTGATAATATCCGAATATTTATATTATCATTATTTTAGATAACAACAAAACAACTTTATTAATCATAATATTAAGTCATACATCATTTAATACATAATGTCAAACATAATATCATACATAGTATCATAGAATAGGATTTAAGGGCACTTATCCCAACAATCTCCCACTTGCCCTAAAGACTATTGTGCACTAATCTAACTCTCATTCCTTCCAAATGTGACTCGAATGTCCTTTGAGGCAAGGCTTTTGTAAAGGGATCTGCTAGATTATTGGCACTTTCAATCTTTGCTACCACCACATCTCCACAAGTAACAATGTCTCGAATGATGTGGTACTTTCTCTCAATGTGCTTTCCTTTCTTGTGATTCCTTGGATCTTTGGATTGTGCAACTGCTCCACTATTGTCGCAAAACAATGTGATAGGAACTTGCTCCATTCTCACTACACCAAGATCAGAAAGGAATTTCTTAAGCCATACAGCTTCTTTTGTTGCTTCACAAGCAGCAACATATTCTGCTTCCATGGTGGAGTCCGCAATACAAGATTGCTTAACACTCCTCCAACTTATGGCTCCACCTCCCAAGGTAAATACACATCCTGACGTGGACTTTCTGAAATCTAGATCCAATTGAAAGTTTGAATCTGTATAGCCAATGGGAATCAAATTCTCATAACGGTAAACAAGCATATAATCTCTCATTCTCCGTAGATACTTGAGAATATGCTTTACAGCTTGCCAATGTTGTGGTCCTAGATTTGATTGATATCAGCTGACCATGCCAACTAAAAACAAATATCTGGTCTAGTACAAAGCATGGCATACATGAGACTTCCTACTGCAGAAACATAAGGAACTTGTCTCATCATATCTACTTCCTCTTGAGTCTTAGACCGTTGGTTATCAAACAGAGGAACTCCATGTCTGAAAGGAAGTAAACCTTTCTTGGAGTTTTGCATGCTAAACCATTCTAGAACCTTATCTATATATCTAGCTTGTGATAAGCCTAATTATTCTTACGATCTCGCCAAAGCTTGATCTCTAGAATAACGTTAGCCTCACCTAAGTCTTTCATATCAAATTGGCTTGACAACCAAACCTTTACTGATGACATTACCCCTACATCATTTCCAATGAGTAGAATATCATCAACATACAACACTAGGAACATTACTACTTTATCTTGATGTCTTTTGTACACACATGGTTCATCAAGATTTTGTTCAAAACCAAATGACTTGATTGCCTGATCAAATCTAATGTTCCATGACCTAGATGCTTGCTTAAGTCCATAAATGGACCTTTTCAACTTGCATACCATATGCTCTTGGTTCTTAGCTATGAAACCTTCTGGTTGCTTCATATAGATTTTCTCTTCAAGATTGCCACTGAGAAATGCAGTCTTGACATCCATTTGCCAAATCTCATAATCATAATGAGCAGCAATGGATAAAAGAATTCTGATAGATTTTAGCATTGCTACTGGGGAAAAAGTTTCCTCATAATCAATACCTTCTTTTTTAGTATACCCTTTCGCCATTAGCCTTGCTTTAAAGGTTTCAACCTTTCCATCTATCCCTCTCTTCCTCTTGTAAACCCATTTGCAACCAACAGGTTTAATGCCATTAGACGCCTTTACAAGATCCCAAACTTAATTGAAATAAATGGAATCTAATTCAGATTTCATAGCTTGGACCCAATGATGTGCATCTATATCATTCATTACTTCTTCATAAGTGTAAGGATCAGTTTCGGCCTCTTCTAAGATAGCTTCATAAGTCTCTCCAAGGCCTATGAATCTTATAGGTGGCCTAACATTCCTTCCACTACGATGAGGCATCTGTGTACTAGACATTTCATGAGTAGTATCTTGTGATGTATCCAATACAGCCACATCATCCCTAGTTTCAACCATTGGTTGTTCATTTACAGGTTCATTCATTTTAGCCAAGACAACTCTACTTCTAGGATTAAAATTATTCTTATAATCATCTTCCAAAAATTTGGCATAGGTGCTAACAAACACTTTGTTATCCTTATGATTATAGAATAAATAACCCTTGGTTTCCTTTGAATACCCTGAAAACATGCATACTTCCATTTTAGCTTCCAACTTATCAGACTTCCCTTTCAACACATGTGCTGGACATCTCCAAATGTGGAGATATTTCGTACTAGGCTTGCACCCACTCCACAATTCCATAGATGTGTTGGGAACAGGTTTTGATGGAACTAAATTCAAAATATGCAATGCAGTTTTTGGTGCATATCCCCAAAAAGAAACTGGTAAAGTTGAGTAACTCATCACGAACCTAACCATTTCTAAAAGAGTCCTATTCCTTCTTTCTGCTACACCATTTTGTTGGGTAGTTCCAGGTGCTGTCAATTGGGATACAATCCCATTTTGAGTTAAGTAATCCTTGAAATCCCTAAGAAGGTATTCGCCACCACAATTAGATCGAATGGCCTTTATGCGTTTACCTAATTGATTCTCAACTTTAGCCCTAAACTCTTTGAACTTTTCAAAGGCTTCAGACTTTCGTCTCATTAGATACACATAACCATATCTTGAGTAATCATCGGTGAAAGTGATGAAGTACTCATAACCTCCTTTTGCTTGGGTTGATATAGGACCACAAACATCCGTATGAACTAATTCAAGCAACTCTTGGGCTCTTCTACCTTTTGCATTAAAAGGTCGCTTGGTCATTTTGCCTTCCAAACAAGATTCACAAACTGGAAATTCATCAAAGTCCAATGGCCCTAAGAGACCATCTTTGATCAGTCTTTGAACTCTGTTTGGATTAATATTACCCAAACGCAAGTGCCAAAGATATGCATCATTAGTAGAAGGAAACTTTCTCTTTAATGATTTTACATGAGAGTCATTATCTAATTCAGAATTATATAATTCATGCTTATCAGGAGTTAAAATATAAAGACCATCTACAATATTGCCAGAACAGATAAACACTTTACCCTTTTTTATTACAACATTGTCTTTAAGGATTACACAATATCCATTTTTACCCAAATAAGTTGCAGAAATTAAATTCCTACGAACATTAGGTACATATAGACAGTCATCTAATATTAAAACTCTTGACTCAAAACATAAACTATAAACACCAATAGCTACAACTGGAATCCTGCTCCCATCAGCCAAAGTAAGAAACAATTCCCCTTCATTAAGCCTTCTGGTCTCCTGGAACCCCTGCAAAGAATTGCAAATATGATTAGTACAACCTGAATCCACACACCAGGAATCCGTAGGATTTTGTACTAAACATATTTCAAGGAGAAATGAGCTAATCATACCATTATTGGCAGCTTTGAACTTTGGACAATTCCTCTTCCAATGTCCTTTCTCACCACAATGAAAACATTTTCTATTCAGCTTCTTTCCTTTGTCAGCAACTCCTAAGGCAATTTGTTTACCCTCTTACTTAGTGAAGTCCTTCTTCTTCTTCTTCTTACCCTTGACTTTCGACTTAGGTTGAGAAGTAGAAGCTTCACCCACATTGGCTTCAACACTGGAAGTACCAAGGATGCCTTCCGCCACTATCAACTCATTCATTAATTCAGACAAAGAATAAATCTTTTTGTTCATGTTATAATTAAGTCTGAATTCCTTGAATGATTCCGGTAGTGACTGGAGTATCATATCCACTTGGGATTCTCCATCAATATCGACACCTAAAACCTCTAATATATTCAGATTAGAGATCATTGTAAGACAATGCTCTCTCACTAAACTACCTTCAGCCATTTTGGTATTATAAATTTGCCTCATGTTTTCTTGCCTTGCAGAACGGCCTTGCTCACCAAACTTCTCCTTCAGACTTAGCATAATGTCCGAAGCTAGTTCTACATCTTGCATTTGATGCTATAGAACATTTGAGATGGACGCTAGGATATAACACTTGGCCATTTCATTAGATTTCTGCTAATGATCATATCGTTGTTTTTGCTCAATAGGAGCATCTAATGAAGGAATGCTAGGACATGGTTGAGTAAGCACATATTTGTGCTCTTCAGCTGTGAGAACTATGTCTAAGTTTCTTTTCCAGTCAACATAGTTGGATCCAGTTAGTTTATTTTGCTTAACAAGTGGGCTAAATGATGCCATGTTCAAATCTGAAATAATAAACATGAATATAATAAGTAAACTAGACATTATCAATTTAGCATATAAGCATATAATATGGAACCTTAATAAAACCATAAAATAATATATGCAACGACAACCCAATCCATGTCTATATCCTTGGTAGCAAGTTTATTATAAACACATTAATTAGTTGAGAACTATTCTCATTATTAGTGCCATCATGATAACTCTTATCAAACACTAATAATATGCCGTATTATCTTTAGCCTCTAAGTAATAATGACATAGCTCCTTTGGGAGGTTAACATTACACTTAGTCTAGTGTACACCATTATCTAGAATCACGTGTAACCACATTTCATCTCCCTTTTTGGTGTTTAAAGTTGTAGTACCATAGAACAAAACACCCTCCTTTAGGATCGCGAGGCATATACGCCAAAACGAGGTACTTGTCCACACTACTTTAAACGGGTAAATTCAATCTTGTAGTACTATGAAGTAAACACCCTCCTTTGGGATCGCAAGGCATATACGCCAAGACAAGGTGTTTACCCCACACTACTATGAACCGATAATGGAGGCCATGAGATCCAACCCTTGAATCTCTCTCCCAGTAGATGTTTTAAATTAAAGGTTTTTATCTTTTAAACATGCATAAACTAATTATATACTACGAATATTCAGACAGAAACTTTCGCGACTGTCTCGAGGGTATCCCGCGACTAAGCGCTTCCAGCGAAAACAAGTTAAGGAAAAAATTGAAAACACAAAAATCAGACAGAAACTTTCGCTACTATCTCACAACTGTTTCGCGAGTAAAGCTTACCCACGAAAAGCCTGTGTTTTCAGTTTTTCCAGAACAGTTGCAAAACGGTTTTCAACGATTTTCTTGAACAAACAATTACCATATGAACATGATATGCAGAATTTGATATCAAAACTGAAATCTATTGATGCTATAGCCTTAAATATCAATTTAACATACTTAAATTCAAATTTAAACAACATCATAACATCAATATCAGTTTTTATCAAATCATGGTTTCAACAACTATGCAGAAAATTAAATGCATATAAAATCTTCTAACATGATGAAACTATTATCTCTAATTCCAAAACTCACAAAACTTGTTATACAGATTCGAAATGAAGACCGCTCTGATACCATTTGATGGAAAATAACATGTTTGTATCGCATACAAAACATACACAGTGGAAAAAATTAACGAATCTACTTCATTCGCAATTAATAACATGTGTTGTGTAAATTTCAGAATATATGAACAAGAGAGTGTACCTTAGTATGGTGAATTTCAAAACAAAGATTAGAAGTACTCGGGAACACATTTAATATTCACTACAATTCCACTTGATGCCAAAGATGTGTGGTCTCTCAATCAGTTTTAAGTGCTTGTTCTAGAGAGAATATGAAGGAGTCTCTCTCTTACATACATTAACATACAAACCATTTCATTCAACATATATAAAAATTCTATATGTTTCTCTCCACATAACTGATTATCTATTTGGGCTAGCCTTTTGAGCCTTCCCAATTGGGTTTTAGTGTGTGGCTTGGAGTGGGACCAAAAGGGAACAAATAAGACACTAGCTCCAATGGGCCTTGGGCTTTTCTGTCAACTCTTGAGAAGTCCAAATTACCATTAATTATATTTAATACCACTATATAAATATAATTACACCCTAGGCCTTATTAATAAATCATATCCCCAGACTTTATTATACATGCAACCCCTTCATAAAATATTCGTAGTAATACAAAGTCATGAATATAGACTGCCACTTTGTAAATTACTACATCTTAATCCTTGAGTACCCGGTTTAATCCTTTTAAGGTTATTCATCATATATTTATGAAATCCAATTTCATAAATATATACTTTAGTAATTTCTTACCAAAGTGGTTAGGCCTAACTCTCTAAATAACTGAACCCATTAAACTTATCTTAAGGGAATATTTTATATCTCCGTTAAGAGACTATGAATTCCATCTTGAGAATATATGTTCCATCAACACTAAATGTGGCTGCCCAACATACTGAGGTTTTGACCGTTACTTTAGATTTCACTCCTGATATATCAAAACAACCTACATTTCATGATCAGGTCCATTATTCTCTTAGGATTAAGAGTTCATGTGAATAGAAATCGTGAGATTTATTATTCAATTGACAATCGTTAAGAGAATAATAAATCTCACAGCGGTCCAGTTCAATATGTTTTAACTCTTAAAACATATCAACATATCAACTAGAAGTCTCCACTTCCATGATCAAGACAAATCGTCTTAGTTAATATGTTATAGTCTTCGCAGATGAAATGCCCAATTTCATTACCGACTACGAACTAAAATTCTAAGTTTACAAAGAACTTGTGATCTATATCTTCTGTGATTAAATCACATAAATCACATACTATGCATCTCATGGACTATTTGATAATGTCCGAATATTCATGTTACCATTATTTTAGATAACAACAAAACAACTTTATTAATCATAATATTAAGTCATACATTATTTAATACATAATGTCAAACATAATATCATACATAGTATCATAGAATAGGATTTAAGGACACTTATCCCAACAGGCCTAACTTCATGTTTTGATTAATATATATATATATATATATATATATTAATGTGTTAAAGTACAAACCATGCCAATTGCTTTTGACTTTTGCTAGACGTACATGTATGAATGAATAGCTTTCATTCTTGAATGATGAACATGTAGATGTTAGTCTAGTGATATATATTTTTGATCTGTAAATCTTCGTTAATAAAAACAAAAGGTGTTTTTGACAGAAGAACAATGAAGATGTCAAATACGATTACCTAAAAATTCTGGAAAAATTCAGTTTTACGAATTCGATCGATCGAGTAAAAGGTTCGACCGATTGAAGGCACTGAATTTTGAATTTTCACTTATTTTTGACTAATTGTTAAAACTTTGATAAAAAAACAAAGCTGTGTGATTAATTTTATAGTCCTTAAAAGTTAAGGACATTTATTATTCGCTATCTAACTTAAAGATTGTTAGTAAATCTGGTACACATAGCGGAAGCAACAAACATGGATCTATTTAATTCATGATTGATAACACGCACTATGTAAATTTCAGAATTTAAGAACGAAATAACGTACCTTGGTGCAGTGAAATTCAAAACAAAAGATTAGAAGTACTCAGGAACACTTTTAATTTTCACTCCAATTCCACTTTACGCCCAAGAAGTGTGGTCTCTCAATCAGTTTCCAAAGGAGAATAATTGAGTGGCTTCACTCACACATACACACCACTTCACAATGATGTCTCTTTCTCTCTCATGAAAAATTCTTTATGTTTCTCCCTTTATAACTAACTAATTATCTAATTAGGCCGGCCTATTGGGCCTTTCCAATTGGGCTTTAGTGTGTGGCATGGAGTGGGACCAAAAGGGACCAATAAAACACTAGCTCCAATGGGCCTTGGGCTTTTATATCAACTCTTGACAAGCCCAAAGTTACCATTAATTATATTTAATACCACTATATAAATATAATTGCACTCTAGGTCTTATTAATAAATTATATCCCAAGACTTTATTATACATGCAACCCCTTCATTAAATATTCGTAGTAATGCAAAGTCATGAACGTAGACTACCACTTTATTAATTACTACATCTTAATTCTTGAGTACCTGGTTTAATCCTTTTAAGTTATTCATCATATATTTATGAAATCCAATTCCATAAATATATACTTTAGTATATCCTTACTAAAGTGGTTAGGCCTAACACTCTGAATAACCAATCCCATTAAACTTATCTCAAGAGAATATTTCATATCTCCGTTAAGAGATTATGAATTCTATCTTGAGAATATATGTTCCATCAACACTAAATGTGGCTGCCCAACATACTGAGGTTTTGATCGTGACTTTAGATTTCACTCCTGATATATCAAAGCAACCTACATCTCATGATCAAGTCTATTATTCTCTCAGGATTAAGAGTTCATGCAAATAGAAGTCGTGAGATTTATTATTCATTTGACAGTCATTAGAAGAATAATAAATCTCACAGAGATCCAGTTCAATATGTCTTAACTTTTAAAACATATCAACTAGAAGTCTCCACTTCCATGATCAAGACAAATCATCTTAGTTGACATGTTATAGTCTTCACAGATGAAATGCCCAATTTCATCACCGACTACGAACTATAATTCTGAATTTACAAAGAACTTGTAATCTATATCTTACGTGACTAAATCACATAAATCACATACTATGCATCTCATGGACTATATGATAATGTCCAAATATTCATGTTGCCATTATATTAGATAATAATAAAACAACTTTATTAATCATAACATTAAGTCATACATAATGGCATATATAGCATCATACAATAGGACTTAAGGGCACATATCCTAACAAAGACCTAATGAGATCAAAGATGTCAGTTGAATAGAACTCTTAGTCCTAAATTGTTTTATGATTAAAAGTCCTTAATTTATTTTAATTAGAGGTTTTTAATGAGATTAGAATCTTTTATTTAGTAAATTAAGGATAGAGTTCTATATAACTAATTTTTAATTCATTAGTGTTTAAAGAATCCTAAATAGTTTAGGACTTCCATTCTAGTTAGTGATTCTAATGAGATTTCAGTCTTCAATAAGTGCATGGTTATTAGTTGTGATGAGATCACAATTATTTAAAGAAAAACCAAAATAATGAGTGGGAGTGTTGAAATAACCCTTTCGTTAAGTTTATTGTAATGAAAATAGATACCTTGTCTTGACTTCGAATCTTGCATTCCATGCGGAGGGTATTTACTTCATAGATTACAAGGTTAAACTTCTTTGTGATTGCATGAACGTTCGTTACGCTATTGTGACTTGACTTAGTAACATCACATTGAATTTAACAATTAAACACATCTGATATGTAGGGTTACAATTGTGATTAGATCACAATGATTTCATGACAATCCACTTGTTTTAAAATTTCTAGTGGGAGAGAGATACAAAGGTTGGATCTCATGGCCTCCATTATCGGTTCAAAGTAGTGTGGGTAAGCACCTCATCTTGGCATATATGCCTTGCGATCCCAAAGGAGGGTGTTTCCTTCATAGTACTACAAGATTGAACTTACCCGTTTAAAGTAGTGTGAACAAGCACCTTGTCTTGGCGTATATGCCTCGCGATCCCAAAGGAGGGTGTTTTATTTCATGGTACTACAAGTTTAAACACTATAAAGGAGATGAAATGTGGCTACATATGATTCTAGATAATGGTATACACTAGACTAAGTGTAATGTTAACCTCCCAAAGGAGCTATGTCATTATTACTTAGAGGCTAAAATTAATACGGCATATTATTAGTATATGATAAGAGTTATCATGATAATACTAATAATGAGAATAATTCTCAATCAATTAATGTGTTTATAATAAACTTGCTACCAAGGAATTATAGACATGGATTGGGTTGTCGTTGCACCTAGTATAGTATGTTTTATGGGTTCCACATTATATGGTTATGGATGCAAAATATAATGTCTCTGTAATTATGTTCATAGTCTCAAAATAAAGTTGTCATAATTTTGTTCTCTAGCTACTATTTTAATTGAATAACATTAACTAAGAAATAATTTTGGACATGGTGCTTAAAGGAGCTGAAATACATAAATATATTTCGTGTCAACATTGTCATAATTTCCTATACATGATGCATTTATGGAAGATAACTTATGATGTGATCATAGTTTCCATTGAAATGCTAAAATGTTACATTGGCTTCTATCTCAATTGTGCTATTGCATGAGATGCAAGAGTTAGTACTAGACTTAAACTTTATATTAAGTCTAAATGAGATGTTTGGTATGAATCATATTGAGTGCTAAAAAAGGCTTAAAGAGTTCCAATTCTATATCATTTTGTGAAAATGTTTTTATTTTAAAATGAATTGGAATTCTTGGAAGTAAAGATTAAATGTTAATCTCATATGGATATGATCCATAAGTCCTTGTTAGAATCATTTGATCAATTCAATTTGTTTTTGAAAATAAATTCTTTTTATGTTATTTGAATTGATGAATGAGTTCTACGCAACGGAAGACATCCTAAAAGCTAAGGCTAGGATCAATATGATTTAATTCAAATTCTTAGTCTGAACTGAAAGGTAAGGGTGGTAAGAAGAGGAATTATAATATCAAACATTTGTATTGGCTAGATGCCTTAGTAGTTGCCAAAAGGAAATTAGACTCAAAAGTATAACCAAAAGAAAAGTTTTTCTGTTTTGGTAAAGCAAAGCATTGTCCATGATTATCTTCTAGATGGAAATTTACATATTTTACTTTTTAAAGAGAAAGTTTTCATCCTTTTTAATTGTATGTTTTGGCACTTATGTCTAGATCTTATTAATCTAAATGATATTCAAGATTGGTGAAAGATGGGCTTTTATAACCATTATTTTATTATATTCCCAGTCTATGAATATTATTTAGAGGATAATATGATCTAGGGCTCCTTTTTGTAAAGGATGAAGTTCCAATGACTTTTTTTTTTAAGTTAATGCATGCATAAAGGAGGAATAGGGCTCTTTTAAAGGTAGATTGTTCTATAAGAAGAATGCCAGAATTTGTTAAAAGATAACTATAAAATACATTTAGAAATGAGATGGTTGTATTAGATACACCACAAGACATTATTCTATAGATAACTGTAACACCGATACAATATCGTAGTGAGAGGATTATCAATTAGCAAATAAATTCATACTTTTGGGATAAACTTTTGAATTCATTCAACAAAAAAATGAATTTGATCCTCGGTCCTACGTAAAGGCAATAGATGATTTGATTATGGATTACTAGATCAAGGTTATGTGAATAGAATTAGTTTCTATTTAAATTCTAGAACTTGTAGAGGCGCCTAATGGCATTAAGCCAATTGTTTTTAAATAGGTCTACAAGTAAATGAGATTGATAGATTTGAAGGTGCAAACCTTCAAAGTCAAGACTAGTGGCGAAAATATTTATTCAGAAAGAAATTGTTCAACTATGAAAAGATTTTTTCACCAATAGTTAAGTTTGAGTCTATCTAGATTTTCTTATTTATTATATTTCATTTTGGATGAAATATGGTAATAGATATCAAGAAAGCTTCTTTTAGTAGAAATCTTGAGGAAGACATCTATATGATGTAACTAGACTTGTTCATAGCAAAGAACCAGTAGTGTTAAGCATGCAAGTTGCTTAAAGTTCATTTATGGACTAAATTAAGCATCTGAATCATAAAATATCATCTTTGATCGAGTAATCAAGTTGTTTGATTTTGATCAAGTATTAAAAGGCCTAATGTGTGTAAAGTTATATAGAATAATATATTTCTTAATGTATGTTGATGACATTTTAATCATTTAGAATGAAATTGAGTTATTGTCATCAATGGATTTTTAGTTGTCTAGTCTAGTATGATATAAAGTACTTGGGAAAGACTGGTCACATCCTAAAAATTAAACTTTGTTAAAATTCAAAAATTAGGATGTTGGGTCTATCTCAAAATGCTTAATAGATTGAATTCTAGCCGAGTTTAGCATGTAATACTTCAAAAAGGATTCTTTCATTATAAGTTTTGAAGTTCTTTTATAAAGGATTATGGTCCTTAGACATATAAAAGGAAGAGCATATTAAGACGGTCCCTAATACCATATCAATAGAAAGTCTTTATGCTATGCTATATACAAGGCTAAATATCTATTTTGCAATGGGCATGGTAAGCAAATATCAATTGAATCAAAGATTACTTAATTTAGTGGGAGTAAAGCATATACTCAAATATCTTAGGAGAATGAGGGATTATATGCATATCCATAAAAGTAAGTTTTTGATTGATACTGGTTGTACAAATACTGACTTGTAGTTTGATTATGGTTCATGAAGTTGGAGTTCAAGATATGTGTTTATCCTAGGTGGTGAAGATACACGATAAGTGTAAATAATATCTCATTAGAGAGATATGAGTACTTGAGTAGTAGTAGAAAAGATAATTTATATAATAAATCTGACTGAAACTTGTTTCCAAACCTTGCCTTAGAGTGACTATGAATTACTCTAAAGAGAGATAAGTGTCGGATATACGGTAAATTCTCTTTGAGGGCAAGTGAGAGATTGTTGGGGCTTATACCCTAAAATTCAACTTATTGGCATGTCATAAATGATTAAATTGTTTTATTATATAAGATTATTTATTAATGAACAAATGGGATATTATCTTAGTCCACGAGATGCATAGTATGTGATTTATGTGATTTAGTCACGGAAGATATAGATCACAAGTTCTTTGTAAACTCAGAATTATAGTTCGTAGTCAATGATGAAATTGAGCATTTCATTTGCAAAGACTATAACATATCAACTAAGATGATTTGTCTTGATCATGGAAGTGGAGAATTCTAGTTGATATGTTGATATGTTTTAAGAGTTAAAACATATTGAACTGGACCGTTGTGAGATTTATTATTCTCCTAACGACTGTCAAATAAATAATAAATCTCACGACTTCTATTTGCATGAACTCTTAATCCTGAGAGAATAATGGACCTGATCATGAGGTGTAGGTTGCTTTGATATATTAGGAGTGAGATCTATAAGTCACGATCAAAACCTCAGTATGTTGGGCAGCCGCATTTAGTGTAGATGGAACATATATTCTCAAGATGGAATTCATAATCTCTTAACGGAGATATACAATATTCCCTTGAGATAAGTTTAATGGGTTTGGTTATTCAGAATGTTGGGCCTAACCACTTTAGTAAGAAGTTACTAAAGTATATATTTATGAAATTAGATTTCATAAATATATGATGAATAACATAAAGGATTAAACCGGGTACTCAAGGATTAAGATGTAGTAATTTTTAAAGTGACAGTCAACTTTCATGACTTTGTATTACTACGAATATTTTAATGAAAGGGTTACATGTACAATAACGACTTGGGATATAATTTAGGCCTAGAGTGCAATTATATTCTTATAGTGGTATTGAATATAATTAATGGTAACTTTGGACTTGTTAAGAGTTAACAGAAAAGTCCAAGGCCCATTGGAGCTAGTGTCCTATTGTTCCCTTTTGGTCTCACTACAAGCCACACACTAAAGCCCAATTGAAAAGGCCCAATAAGCCAGCCCAATTAGATAATCAGTTAGTTATAAAGGGAGAAACATACATAATTTTATTTTAGAAGAAAGAGAGATATCATTGTGAAATGGTGTGTATGTGTGAGTAAACCCACTCAATTATTCTCCTCTGGAAACTGATTGAGAGACCACACTTCTTGGGCGTAAAGTGAAATTGGAGTGAAGATTCCCAAGTTCTTCTAATCTTTGGTTTTGAATTTCACCGCACCAAGGTACGCTTTCTCGTTCTTAAATTCTGAAATTTACATAGTGCATGTTATCAATCATGAATGAAATAGATTCATGTTTGTTGCTTCTGCTGTGTGTTTTGTATGAGATACAAAACCAAATTTCCAACATCTTCACCACCTAGGATGAACACATATCTTGAAGTCCAATTTCATGAATCACAATCAAACTACAAGTCAATATTTGTACATCCAATATCAATCAAAACCTCACTTTTGTGGATAAGCATATAATCCCTCATTCTCCTAAGATATTTGAGTATATGCTTTACTCCCACTAAATTAAGTGATTTTTGATTCAATTGATATTTACTTACCATGCCCTCCGCAAAATAGATATTTAGCCTAGTATATAGCATAGCATAGAGACTTCCTATTGATATGATATAAGAAACCGTCTTGATATGCTCTTCCTTTTATATATCTTAGGACTCTAGTCCTTTATAAAGGAACTTCAAACTTAAAAGGAAAGAATCATTTCTTGAAGTATTACATGCTATACTTAGCTAGAATCTAATCTATTTAAGCAATTTCAGATAGACCTAACATCCTAATATCTGAATTTTAACCAAAGTTTAATTCTTAGGATGTGACCAGTCTTTCCCAAGTACATTATATCAAACTGGACTAGACAACCAAAACATCATTGATGACAATAACTCTACAACATTCTAAATGATTAGAATGTCATCAACATACATTAGGAAATTTATTATTCTATATAACTTTACACACATTAGGCCTTTTAATACTTGATCAAAATCAAAAAATTTGATTTCTTGATCAAAGATGATATTTTATGACCTAGATGCTTGCATTAGTCCATAAATGGATTTTAAACAACTTGCATACTAATCACTACTGTTTCTTTGCTATGTACAAGCCTAGTTACATCATATAGATGTCTTCTTCAAGATTGCTACTAAAAGAAGCTTTCTTGATATCCATTGCCATATTTCATCCAAATGAAATATAATGGATAAGAGAATCTAGATAGAGTTAAACTTGACTATTAGTGAAAAAATCTTTTCATAGTCGAACCATTTCTTTTTGAATAAATCTTTTCGCCACTAGTCTTGACTTTGAAAGTTTGCACCTTCAAATCTATCAATCTCATTTTTCTTGTAGACCTATTTGAGAACAAAAGGCTTAATGCCATTAGGCGCCTCCACAAGTTCTAGACTTTAAATAGAATCTAATTCTATTTACATAACCTTAATCCAATAATCCATATTCATATCATTTATTGCCTCTACGTAGGACTGAGGATCAAATTCATATTCTTATGGAATGTGTTAGGTTCTAAGAATTAGGAACTAATGTATTAGAACTTTATTTTGTAATGTTGGCAAACCATGATCAAAATGGTTTTAGTCTTGTTTGGACTTGCTCAAAGTATGGGGTTTTCATGTAAAATTGGAATCAAGTTACTGCAGAATTTACTGTGCATTTCTGCATAGCTTGATCGATCAAGAATTAGACTCAACCGATCAAAAGTCATGCAGAATTTTTTTTCTGCAGAATTTCCAACTCAGCCCTAGTCCATTTAATGTGTAGAGTTTTATGTTTTGCCCTAAGTATAAAAGGGAAAACCCTAGCCACGTTTTTAGTGTTCTGAATACAATGTTTGTGAATCTTATTTGTGAGATCTAGATGTGTTTACCTTGACATACACTTAGGGTTTCCAATCTCAAAATTGATGTCAAGAGCTTGGTAATCTTTCAGTTGCAGAATCAAGAGCTTCAAGATATACAAGCAGGTGTGCTTGTGCTTTGTTGAGAATTCAAGGAAAGAAGTAGTCCGTGGACTCGGAGCTGTCACATGGTCGTGATAGTAAGTTTCCTACTCGAGGTAGCAATAGGATGTTAATGGTCTAAGTCGCTATTATGTAAACTTCAATTCTTTCATAGTGAATTCCTTTTTACCTTGAGGATAGCTAGGTTAAATCCTCTCCAGGTTTTTACTGGTTTGGTTTCCTGGGTTATCATATCGTGTGTTCTTTATTTTCCGCACCTTTACATGATATGATATATATGTGTTAACCTAGAATTGCTTATTTTACCTAAGTTAATCATTTGGCTAAATATCTAGGTTAATCTGTTTGGGTTTAAGGGGTCTAAATTTCTAACAGAATGACTTCAAAAGTTTATTCCAAAAGTATGAATTTATTTAATAATCCTCCCACAATGATATTGTATCAGTGTAATAGTTATCTACAGAATAATGTCTTGTGGTGTGATATAATACAACCATCTCATTTCTAAATGTATTTTATAGTTGTCTTTTAACAAATTCTGACATTCTTCTTCTAGAACAATCTACCTTTAAAAGAGCCCTATTCCTCCTTTATGTATGCACTAACTTAAAAAAGTCATTGGAACTTCATCCTTTACAAAAAGGAGCCCTAGATCATATTATCCTCTAAATAGAATTCATAGACTGGGAATATAATAAAATAATGGTTATAAAATCCCATCTTTCACCAATCTTGAATATCATTTAGATTAATAAGATCTAGACATAAGTGCCAAAACATACAATTACAAAGGATGGAAACTTTCTCTTTAAAAAGTAAAATATGTAAATTTCCATCTAGAAGACCGTCATGGACAATGCTTAGCTTTACCAAAATAGAAATACTTTCCTTTTGGTTATACTTTTGAGTCTAATTTCCTTTTGGCAACTACTAAGGCATCTAGCCTGTCTAAATGTTTGATATTATAATTCCTCTTCTTACCACCCTTACCTTTCAGTTCAAGCTAAGAATTTGAATTAAATCAATTGATCCTAGCCTTAGCTTTTAGGATGTCTTCCGTTGCGTAGAACTCACTCATCGATTCAAATAATATAAAAAGAATTTATTTTCAAAACAATCTGAATTGATTAAATGATTCTAACAAGGATTTATGGATCATATCCATATGAGATTAACATTTAATCTCTATATCCAAGAATTCCAATTCATTTTAAAAATAAGATATTTTGATAAAATGACATAGAATTGGAAATGTTTAAACTTTTCTTAGCACTCAACATGATTTATACTAAACATCTTATTTAGACTTAATATAAAGTCTAAATCTTGTACTAACTTTTGCATCTCATGCAGTAGCACAATTTAGATAGAAACCAATGTAACATTTTAGCATTTTAATGGATACTATGATCATATCATAAGCTATCTTCCATCAATGCATCATGCATAGGAAATTATGACAATGTTGAATCGAAACATAAATATGTACTTTTGCTCCTTAAGCATAATGTCCAATATTATTTCTTAGTTAATGTGATTCACTTAAAATAGTAGCTAAAGAACAAAATTCTGATAACTTTATTTTGAGACTATGAACATGATTACAAAGACATTGTATTTTGCATCCAAAACCATATAGTATGAAACCCAAAAATACTATACTAGGTGCAACTACAACCTAATCCCGCAATTAATATTCCTCAGCATAGAGTGAATATCAACCACTATGATCAAACGAGAATTATTCTCATTATTAATGCTATCATGGTAACTCCTACCAAACAAAAATAATTTGCCGCTCTTCCTTTGGCCTCTAAGTAATAATAGCAAGAACTCAGCATAAATGATACTATTAAACTTAGTCTAGTGTACTGGTCT
This sequence comes from Lithocarpus polystachyus, assembly GCA_033629205.1. Taxonomy (NCBI): domain Eukaryota; kingdom Viridiplantae; phylum Streptophyta; class Magnoliopsida; order Fagales; family Fagaceae; genus Lithocarpus; species Lithocarpus polystachyus. The sequence continues at coordinate 32,469,103 of CM066169.1, read as the reverse complement.
AGAATCATGTGTAGCCACATTTCATCCCTTTAACAGGCTTATTTAGTAGTACCATAATAAAAACATGATCCGCATGGAATGCAAAGCTCGAAGCTAAGACAAGGTGTTTGATCAAACCACTATAAACCAAGAAATTCAATCTTGTAGTACCATGAAATAAACATCCTCCGCATGGAACGCAAGGCTCGAGGCCAAGATGAGATGTTTACCCCACACCACTATGAACCGACAATGGAGGCCGTGAGATCCAACCCTTGTACCTCTCTCCCACTAGAAATTTTAAAACAAATGGATTGTCATGAAATCATTGTGATCTAATCACAATTTTAATCCTACACATCAAATGTGTTTAATTGTTTAAATTCAATGTGATGTTACTAAGTCACATCACAATGGCGTAATGAACATTCGCGCAACCACAAAGAAGTTTAACTTTGTAATCCGTGAAGTAAACACCCTCCGCATGGAATGCAAAACTCGAAGTCAAGACAAGATATCTTTTCACATTACAATAAACTTAAAAAAAAAAAAAAGGGTTATTTAACCACTCCCACTCGTTGTTTGGGTTTTTCTTAAATAATTGTGATCCCATCACAACTAATAACCTTACACTTGTTGAAGATTCTAATCTAATTAGAATCACTAACTAAAATGGAAGTCTTAAACTATTTAGGATTCCTTAAACACTAATGAATCAAAAATTAGTTATATAGAACTCTATCCTTAATTTACTAAATAAAAGATTCTAATCTCATTAGAAACTATATACCTTTTAATTAGAATTTTAATCTCATTAAAAACCTCTAATTAAAATAAATTAAGGACTTTTAATCATAAAATAATTTAGGACTAAGAGTTCTATTTAACTAACATCTTTGATCTCATTAGGTCTTTTAGTTAGATAATGATTAATAAATGTCCTTAACTTTTAAGAACTATAAAATTAATCACATAACCTTACTTTTATACATGTGAAAAACACTTAAAGAAAATTCTGAATTCCCAGTCCTCGATCGAGCCTATGAATTTCCAATCTCGATCGATCGAATGTGTATCTCAATCGATCGAGAAACAATTTGGCTACTCGATCAATGCTCGATCGCTTCTCGATCGATCGAGTCTCGTGAATTTTGAATTTCTAGAAATTTTCAAAAGTAGTTTTTAACGGCTTTTACATGAACAAACAATCATCATATGAACATGATAAATAGAGATTGATATCAAAACTGAATTCCATTGATGCTATAGCCTTAAAGTTCAATTTAACATACTTAAATTCAAATTTAAACAACATCATAACATTAATATCAATTTTTATCAAACAATAATTTCTATGTCCATGCAAAAAAATTAAATGCTTTATTTTCTAACACCATGAAATTATTATCTCTAATTCCTGGCATATCTACGCAGTTATCTTTCTCAAAGTAACATCATGCATATACTATCACACAAAGGATACAATCTAATCCATGTGTAATCAGGCTATAAATCACACATAATCATTGACAGTGTACAATACTAATTCAAAACTAGTAAATCGACATTGTCACATATATATGTCATTTGATGAACACGTATAGTTTGAATTACTTAGATATAGTTATTGAATGCTTGAAACCTTGTATCACTAATTTGAATGCATATGAAATATAATAAACGGATTAAACGAATCCTTTATATCAACACATGCCAGATGGCCATCAAGACAATTAACATTAAATTGTCTTATTATACATCTCAGCGATGCAATAACATCCAAGCGGTGCAATAACATCATTCACGCACTTGACGGTTATTTCATTCATTCAATAACTACTCAAAACTGCCAAATATATTCAAGCCGTGTATAACAAAAGTAAACCCATTCGCAAGATGGGTAGATGGTGTCCTTGATGAATACAAGCACCAAAAACATACGGCACAAAACAAAAGTTACAGCTGTGTCCTCTTGGAACTATGCAAAACAATATATCGCATATATATTGATCAATGCACACAAGGTTTATGGAACAATAACTTTATGCATAAAATTTACTGCAGAAAACTAGAACACAAAGAAAACAGTTTTTCTTTAATTTTAAAACTCAATTACATGTTATACAAACATGATATTGAAGACTGCACTGATACCAATTGTTGGGAAAAACTGGTTTTGTATTTCATACAAAACATACAGCGGAAGCAACAAACGTGGATTTACTTCATTCATGAGAGATAACATATAACCTTGAATTCTAGAACAAAGAATAGAAAGCATATCTTGGTGCGGTGAATTTAAAAAAAAAAATAAAAGCACTTGGGAACACTTTTAATCTTCACTCCAATTCCACTTAATGCCTAAGAAGTGTGATCTCTCAATCAGTTTCTAACGAGAGAATAAGAGAGTGTCCAACACTCACATACACCATTTCATTCCTTGTATGATCTTAATGAAAGACCCTTATGAAAAGTCTCTTATAAAATTTCGTATGTTTCTCTCTTTATGTATAACCGATTATCTAATTGGGCTAGTCTTTTGGGCCATTCCAATTGGGCTCTAGTATGTGGCTTGGAGTAGGACCAAAAGGGAAGAAATAAGACTCTAGCTCCAATAGGCCTTGGGCTTTTCTGTCAACGCTTGACAAGTCCAAAGTTACCATTAATTTGTTGGGAAAAATACATGTTTGTATCACATACAAAACATACACAATGGAAGATTAACGAATCTACTTCATACGCAATTGATAACATGAACTATGTAAGTTTCAGAATTTAAGAACAAGAAAGAGTACCTTGGTGCGGTGAAATTCAAAACCAAAGATCAGAAGTCCTTGGGAAGACTTTTAATCTTCACTCTAATTCCACTTAATGCCCAAGAAGTGTGGTCTCTCAATTAGTTTCTAAGAAAAGAATAAGGGAGTGTCCAACACTCATATACAAACCATTTCATTTATTGCATAATCTTAATGAAAAACACTTATGAAAAGACTTATGAAATTCTGTATGTTTCTCTACTTAAATATAACAGATTATCTAATTGGACTAACCTTTTGGGCCATTCCAATTGGGCTCAAGTTGTGTGGCTTGGAGTGGGACCAAAAGGGAACAAATAAAACTTTAGCTCCAATGGGCCTTGGACTTTTCTGTCAACTCTTGACAAGTCCAAAGTTACCATTAATTATATTCAATACCACTATATGAATATAATTGCACTTTAGGCCTTATTAATAAATTATATTCCAAGATTTTATTATACATGCAACCCCTTCATTAAAATATTCGTAGTAATACAAAGTCAAGAATATAGACTGCCACTTTGAAAATTACTACATCTTAATCCTTGAGTATCCGGTTTAATCCTTTACGTTATTCATCATATATTTATGAAATCCAATTCCATAAATATATACTTTAGTAACTTCAAACTAAAGTGGTTGGGCCCAACACTCTGAAAAACCAAACCCATTAAACTTATCTCAAGGGAATATTTTATATTTCTATTAAGAGATTTTGAATTCCATCTTGAGAATATATGTTCCATCAACACTAAATGCGGCTGCCCAACATACTGAGGTTTTGACCGTAACTTATAGATCTCACTCTTGATATATCAAAGCAACCTACATCTCATGATCAAGTCCATTATTCTCTCAGGATTTAGAGTTGATGTAAAAAAAAGTCGTGAGATTTATTATTCATTTGACAGTCGTTAGGAGAATAATAAATCTCACAGCGGTCCAGTTCAATATGTCTTTACTCTTAAAACATATCAACCAGAAGTCTCTACTTCCATGATTAAGACAAATCATCTTAGTTGATATGTTATAGTCTTCGCAGATGAAATGCCCAATTTCATCACCAACTACGAACTAAAATTCTGAGTTTACAAAGAACTTGTGATTTATATCTTCTGTGACTTTTCACATAAATCACATACGATGCATCTCATGGACTAAGATAATGTTCCATTAGTTCATTTATAGATAGTCTCATATAATTAAACAATTTAATTATTTATGAAACGCCAATAAATTGGATTTTAGGGCATAAACTTCAACATAATTATATTCAATACCACTATAAGAATACAATTTCACTCTAGGCCTTATTAATAAATTATATCCCAAGACTTTATTATACATGCAACCCCTTCATTAAAATATTCGCAGTAATACAAAGTCATGAATATAGACTGTCACTTTGAAGATCACTACATCTTAATCTTTGAGTACCCGGTTTAATCCTTTATGTTAGTCATAATATATTTATGAAATCCAATTCCATAAATATATACTTTAGTAACTCCTTACTAAAGTGGTTGGGCCCAACACTCTAAATAACCAAACCCATTAAACTTATCTCAATGGAATATTTTATATCTCCGTTAAGAGATTATGAATTCCATCTTGAGAATATATGTTCCATCAACACTAAATACAACTGCCCAACATACTGAGGTTTTGATCGTGACTTACAGATCTCACTCCTGATATATCAAAGCAACCTACATCTCATGATCAGTCCATTATTCTCTCAGGATTTAGAGTTGATGTAAATAAAAGTCGTGAGATTTATTATTCATTTGACAGTCGTTAAGAGAATAATAAATCTCACAGCAGTCCAATTCAATATGTCTTAACTCCTAAAACATATCAACATATCAACTAGAAGTCTTCACTTCCATGATCAAGACAAATCACCTTAGTTGATATGTTATAGTCTTCGCAGATGAAATGCCCAATTTCATCTCCGACTACGAATTAAAATTTTGAGTTTACAAAGAACTTGTGATTTGTATCTTCTGTGACTTTTCTCATAAATCACATACAATGCATCTCATGGACTAAGATAATGTCATATTAGTTCATTTATAGATAGTCTCATATAATTAAATAATTTAATTATTTATGACATGCTAATAAATTAGATTTTAGGGCATAAACCCCAACACAATCGAGCTAGGAAGATTGTCAGGTTTGATTCGATTGATGTTCGATTGCTAGTCGATCGATCGAATATTCTTTTTCAATCAATCGAGAAGCGATCGAGCCAGGCATAATGTTTTGAGACAATTTTCTAATTTTTTCGACCGATCGAGATACACATTCAATCGATCGAAAACTGGGAATTTAGAATTTTTTCTAAGTGTTTTCACATGTATAAAAGGCAAGGCTATGTGTAATTAGATTACGCATGTTTTATAATTAAAATCCTTTCTTTTGAAACATCTAGTGGGAGAGAGATACGAGAGTTGGATCTCACAGCCTCCATTGTCGGTTCATAGTAATGTGAAATATATACTTTATTTTTGCTTTGAGCTTAGCATTCCATGCGGAGAGTATTCATTTCATAGTCCTATAAGCTTGAATTTCCTCGCTTATAGTGGTTTGATCAAACACCTTGTCTTAGCTTTGAGCTTTGCAATCCATGTGGACGATGTTTTGTATCATAGTACTACAAAATAAACCTGTTAAGGGGATGAAATGTGGCTACACATGATTCTAGACAATGGTATACACTAGACTAAATATTATAGTATCCTGTATGCTGAGTTCTTACTATTATTATTTAGAGGCCAAATGTGTAACAGCATATTATTAGTGTTTGATAAGAGTTATCATGATAGCACTAATAATGAGAATAGTTCTCAATCAATCATAGTATTTAATGTTCACTCTATCCTAAGGGATATTGAATATGAGATTGGGTTGTTGTTGCATATATTATATTATGGTTTTATTAAGGTTCCATATTATATGTTTATATGCTAAATTGATAATGTCCAGTTTACTTATTATATTCATGTTTATTGTTTTCAAATTTGAACATGACATCATTTAACCCACTTGTTACTATTCTTAATTAAAACGAACTAACTAGATCCAAATATGTTAACTAGAATAGAAATTTGGACATTTTTCTTACAGCTGAAAAGCACAAATATGTGCTTACTCAACCATGTCCTAGCTTTCCTTCATTAGATACTCCTCTTAGGGAAAAACAGCGATATGATCATTGGCAGAAATCCAATGAGATGGCCAAATGCTACATCCTAGCATCTATTTCAAATATTCTACAACATCAAATGTTGGGAAAATACTTGTTTGTATCACATACAAAACATATGCAGCGGAAAAATTAACGGATCTACTTCATTCGCAATTGATAACATGACTATGAAAGTTTCAGAATTAAGAACAAGAAAGCGTACCTTGGTGCGGTGAAATTCAAAACCAAAGATCAGAAGTTCTTGGGAAGACTTTTAATCTTCACTCCAATTCCACTTAATGCCCAAGATGTGTGGTCTCTCAATCAGTTTCCAAGGAGAGAACAAGGGAGTGTCCAACACCCACATACAAACCATTTCATTCCTTGTGTAATCTTAATGAAAACCACTTATGAAAAGACTCATGAAAAAGACTTATGAAATTGTGTATGTTTCTCTCCTTATATCCAACTAATTATCTAATTGGGCTAGCCTTTTGGGCCATTCTAATTGAGCTCTAATGTGTGGCTTGGAGTGAGATCAAAAGGGAACAAATAAGACTCTAGCTCCAATGGGCCTTGGGCTTTTCTGTCAACTCTTGACAAGTCCAAAGTTACCATTAATTATATTCAATACAACTATATGAATATAATTGCACTCTAGGCCTTATTAATAAATTATATCCCAAGACTTTATTATACATGCAACCCCTTCATTAAAATATTCGTAGTAATACAAAGTCATGAATATAGACTGCCACTTTGAAGATTACTACATCTTAATCCTTGAGTACCCGGTTTAATCCTTAATATTGTTCATCATATATTTATGAAATCCAATTCCATAAATATGTACTTTAGTAACTCCTTACTAAAGTGGTTGGGCCCAACTCTCTGAATAACCAATCCCATTAAACTTATCTCAAGGGAATATTTTATATCTCCGTTAAGAGATTATGAATTCCATCTTGAGAATATATGTTCCATCAACACTAAATGTGGCTGCCCAACATACTCAAGTTCATTACTCTCTCAGGATTTAGAGTTGATGTAAATAGAAGTCGTGAGATTTATTATTCAATTGACAGTCGTTAGGAGAATAATAAATCTCACAGCGGTCCAGTTCAATATGTCTTAACTCTTAAAACATATCAACATACCAACTAGAAATCTTCCATTTCCATGATCAAGACAAATCATCTTAGTTGATATGTTATAGTCTTCGCAGATAAAATGCCCAATTTCATCACCGACTACGAACTACACTTCTGAGTTTACAAAGAACTTGTGATTTATATCTTCTGTGATTAAATCACATAAATCACATACTATGCATCTCATGGACTAAGATAATGTCCCATTAGTTCATTTATAGATAGTCTCATATAATTAAACAATTTAATTATTTATGACATGCCAATAAATTAGATTTTAGGGCATAAACCCCAACATCAAATGTAGGATGTAGAACTGGTTTCGAACATTTTGCTAAGTCTGAAAGAGATGTTTGGTGAGCAAAGCCGTTCTGCAAGGCAAAAAACCATGAGGCAAATTTATAATACCAAAATGACTGATGGAACTTCAGTCAGAGAGTATTGTCTTAAGATGATCTCTAATCTGAATACGCTGAAAGTTTTAGGTGCCGATATTGATGGAGAATCCCAAGTAGATATGATACTCCAATCACTACCAAAGTTATTCAAGGAATTCAGATTCAATTATAATATGAACAAAAAGATTTATTCATTGTCTAAATTAATGAATGAATTGGTAGCGGCGAAAGGCATTCTTGGTACATCTAGTATTGATGCCAATATGGCTGAAGTTTCTAGTTCTCAACCTAAGCCGAAAGGCAAAGGTAAGAAAAAGAAAAAGGACTTCACCAAGCAAGATGGTAAACAAATTGTCTTAGGGGTTGCTGACAAAGGAAAGAAGATCAAAGGAAAGTGTTTCTATTATGGTGAGAAAGGACATTAGAAGAGGAATTGTCCAAAATTCAAAGCTGTCAATAATAAAGGTATGATAAGTTCATTCCTCCTTGAAATATGTTAAGTACAAAATCTCACGGATTCCTGGTATGTGGATTTAGGTTGTACTAATCATATCTGCAATTTTTTGCAGGGGTTTCAGGAGACCAGAAAGTTTAAACAAGGAGAATTGTTTCTTACTTTGGTTGATGGGAGCAGGATTCCGGTGATAGCTATTAGAGTGTTTATTTATGCTTTAAGTCTAGGGTTTTAATATTGGAAGACTGTCTTTATGTACCTAATGTTCATAGGAATTTAATTTCTGCAACTTATTTAGGTAAACATGGATATTGTGTTATCCTTAGAGACAATGTTGTAATAAAGAAAGGTAAAGTGTTTATCTATTCTGGCAATATTGTGGATGGTCTTTATATTTCAACTCCTGATAAGCATGAATTATATAATTTTGAATTAGATAATGACTCACATATAAAATCATTAAAAAGAAAGTTTCCTTCTACTAGTGATGCATATCTTTGGCACTTGCGTTTAGGTCATACTAATTCAAATAAGATCCAAAGACTGATCAAAGATGGGCTCTTAAAGCCATTAGATTTTGATGGATTTCCAATTTATGAATCTTGTTTGGAAGGCAAAATGACTAAACAACCTTCTAATGCAAAAGGTAGAAAAGCCTAAGAGTTGCTAGAACTAGTACATTCAGATGTATGTGGCCCTTTGTCAATCCCACCAAGAGGTGGCTATGAGTATTTCATTACTTTTACTTATGATTACTCTAGATTTGGTTATATGTACCTAATGAAACGGAAGTCCGTAGCCTTTGAAAAGTTCAAAGAGTTTAGGGCTGACGTTGAGAATCAATTAGGTAAACGCATAAAGGCCATTTGATCTGATCATGGTGGCGAATACCTTCTTGGGGATTTTAAGGATTCCTTAACTGAAAATGGGATTGTATCCCAATTGACTGCACCTGGAACTCCACAACAAAACGATGTAGCAGAAAGAAGGAATAGGACTCTTTTAGATATGGTTAGGTCCATGTTGAGTTATTCTACTCTACCAATTTCCTTTTGGGGATATGCCTCAAATACTGTAATGTATCCTCTGAATTTAGTACCTTCAAAGTCTGTTCCTAAAACACCTATAGAGTTGTGGAATGGGCGTAAGTCTAGTATGAGACATCTCCATATTTGGGGTTGTCCAACACATGTGTTAAAAGGAAAGTCTGACAAGTTACAGTCTAAACAGAAGTAGTTTTCTTCGAAAGATATCCAAAAGGAATTGTTGGAGGTTTATTCTAAAGTCATAAAGATAATAAAGTGTTTGTTAGTACAAATGCCAAATTCTTGGAAAATGACTATATGAATGATTATACTCCTAGAAGTAGAGTTGTTTTGGTTGAGATGTCTAGTACACAGGTGCCTCGTCATAGTGGAAGGATTGTTAGGCCACCTATGAGATTTATAGGTCTGGGAGAAACTTATGAAGTTATCTCAGAAGAGGCTAAAACTGATCCTTACACTTATGAAGAGGCAATGAATGATATAGATGCACATCATTGGGTTAAAGCTATGAAATTTGAATTTGATTCCATGTATTCCAATCAAGTTTGGGAACTTATAAAGGTGCCTAACGGCATTAAACCTTTTGGTTGCAAATAGGTTTACAAGAGGAAGAGAGCGATAGATGGAAAGGTTGAAACCTTTAAAGCAAGGCTAATGGGGAAAAGGTATACACAAAAAGAAGATATTGATTATAAAGAAACCTTTTCACCAGTAGCAATGCTTAAATCTATCAAAAATCTCTTATCCATTGCTACTCATTATGATTATGAGATTTGGCAAATGGATTTCAAGACTGCATTTCTCAATGACAATCTTGAAAAAGAAATCTATATGATGCAACTGGAAGGTTTCATAGCAAAGAACCAAGAGCATATGGTATGCAAGTTGAAAAGGTCCATTTATGGACTTAAGCAAGCATCTAGGTCATGGAACATTAGATTTGATCAAGCAATTAAATCATTTGGTTTTAAAAAAAATCTTGATGAACCATGTATGTACAAAAGACATCGAGATAAAGTAGTAATATTCCTAGTGCTTTATGTTGATGATATTCTACTCATTGGAAATGATGTAGGGGTAATGTCATCGGTAAAGGTTTGGTTGTCAAGCCAATTTGATATGAAGGACTTTATTCTAGGGATGAAGCTTTGGCAAGATCGCGAGAATAAGATGTTAGGCTTATTACAAGCTGGGTATATAGATAAGGTTCTAAAACGGTTTAGCATGAAAAACTCCAGGAAAGGATTACTTCCTTTCAGACATGGAGTTCCTCTGTCTGATAAGCAAAGGCCTAAGACTTAAGAGGAAGAAAATATGATGAGACAAGTTCCTTATGCTTCTGCAGTGGGAAGTCTTATGTATGCCACACTTTGTACTAGATGAGATATCTATTATTTAGTTGGCATGGTCAGCTGATATTAATCAAATCCAGGACCAAAACATTGGCAAGCTATAAAGCATATTCTCAAGTATCTTCAGAGAACGAGAAATTATATGCTTGTTTACTGATGTGAGGATTTGATTCCTATTGGCTATACAGATTCAGATTCTCAATCAGATCTTGATTTCAGAAAGTTCATTGCAGGTTGTGTGTTCACCTTGGGAGGTGGAGCCATAAATTGGAGGAGTGTTAAGAAATCTTGTATTGCTAACTACACCATGGAAGCTGAATATGTTGCTGCTTGTGGCGCGGCAAAAGAAGCTGTCTGGCTTATGAAATTCCTTTCTGATCTTGGTGTTATGAGAATGGAGTAAGTTCCTATTACATTGTTTTCCAAAAATAGTGGAGCGGTTGCACAATCCAAATATCCAAGGAATCACAAGAAAGGAAAGCACATTAAGAGAAAATATCATATCATTCGAGACATTGTTGCTCGTGAAGATGTAGTAGTTGAAAAGATTGAAAGTGCTAATAATCTTGCAGATCCCTTTACCAAAGCCTTGTCTCAAAGGACTTTCAAGTCACATTTGGAGGGAATAAGAATTAGATTAGTGAACAATAATCTTTAGGGCAAGTGGGAGATTGTTAGGATTAGTACCCTTAAATCCTATTGTATGATGCTATGTATGACATTATGTATAACTTAATGTTGTAGTTAATAAAGTTGTTTTATGATTATCTAAAATGATGGTAACATGAATATTTGGTCATTATCATATAGTCCATGAAATGCATAGTATATGATTTATGTGAAAAGTCACAAAAGATATAAATCACAAGTTCTTTATAAACTTAGAATTTTAGTTCGTAATCGGTGATGAAATTGGGCATTTCATCTGCGAAGACTATAACATATCAACTAAGATTATTTGTCTTGATCATGGAAGTGGAGACTTCTAGTTGATATGTTGATATGTTTTAGGAGTTAAGACATATTAAACTGGACTGCTATAAGATTTATTATTCTCCTAACAATTGTCAAATGAATAATAAATTTCACGACTTATATTTACATGAACTCTTAATCCTGAGAGAATAATGGACCTGATTATGAAGTGTAGGTTGCTTTGATATATCAGTAGTGAGATCTAAAGTCACGGTCAAAACCTCAGTATGTTGAACAGCCATATTTAGTGTTGAAGGAACATATATTCTCAAGATAGAATTTAGAATCTCTTAACGAAGATACAAAATATTCCCTTGATATAAGTTTAATGGGTTTATTATTCAAAATGTTAGGCCTACCTACTTTAGTAAATAGTTACTAAATATATATTTATGAAATTTGATTTCATAAATATATGATAAATAACTTAAACGATTAAACCGGGTACTCAAGAACTAAGATGTAGTAATTTACAAAGTGGCAGTCTACATTAATGATTTTGTATTACTACAAATATCTTATGAAGGGGTTGCATGTACAATAAAGTCTTGGGATATAATTTATTAATAAGGCCTAGAGTGCAATTATATTTATATAGTTATATTAAATATAATTAATGGTAACTTTGGACTTGTCAAGAGTTGACAGAAAAGCCCAAGGCCCATTGGAGCTAGTGTCTTATTTGTTCCCTTTTGGCCCCACTCCAAGCCACATACTAAAGCCCAATTGGAAAGGTCCAAAAGGTTAGCCTAATTAGATAATCAATTATAAGGAGAGAAACATACAGAATTTTGTAAGAACATGACATAATTTGTATGTGAATGTTGGACACTCTCTAATTCTCTCTTGAACAAATTCATATAAACTGATTGAGAGACCATACTTCTTGGGTGTTAGTGGGATTGGAGTGAAGATTAAAAGTGTTCTCAAGAACTTCTAATCTTTGTTTTAAAATTCACCACACCAAAGTACACTCTCTTGTTCTTATATTCTAAAATTTACATAGTACATGTTATTGATTGCGAATGAAGTAGATCCGTTAATTTTTCGCTGTGTATGTTTTGTATGCAATACAAACATATTTTTTTCCATCAAATGGTATCAGAGCGGTCTTCAGTTTCAAATCTGTATAACATGTTTTATGAGTTTTGGAATTAGAGAAAATAATTTCATGTAACTTATAGTTTTGGTTTGTAACCTATTGCTACATCTGCTACAACACTTATCATGCTTTATAATACTGTGTACTTCTGCTAATACCTCATGTGTAGCTTTCATTACTTTCTGCTCTTTTTCTTTCAACATGATTACAAAGGAAAAAGGGAAAACTGCATTACTTTCTTATGACTCAACACCCTATGTAAGGGTGTTCACTTGGAGGAAATAGAAATAAAGAAGTAGGAAAGAAAAGAAAAACTACATAGTATTTCCTAGGTGTAATAACGCTTGAGCCAGATCCATGAGATCTTTTTTGCCCGTTTGGACCTCCCTTATCACAAAGGGTCCTTCCTACTTTGGCGAGAACTTAGACGGTCCTACTAATCCTCTTCTGACATGGTCTAATGTCCATAACACTAGCTGACCTTATGCAAATACCCTTTCCTTAACACTAGCCTCAATCATCTTTTGCCTATACCTGCAGCTACATTCTTGGGCTTCTTCCCTTCTTTCATCTAATCCCTCCAAATTTTCACATCTTTCTGTCGTGAAGACCTCCTTCGCCTTTTCCTTTTTTTGCATTTTCATGACCCTCAAGGAGGACATTATCAATTCTACTAGGCTAACCACTTTTGTCCCGTATACTAAGGAGAAAGGAGAAAATCCCATGGCAAATTTTGGTGAACTTGGGTAAGCCCACAATGCTTTTGCCAGGTGCATCACCCAGCTTCCATTTTACTCTTGGCTCTTCTTGCTGATGATTTTAATGAGGGTCTTGTTCGTTGCTTCAACTTGCCCATTCCCCTATGGGTAATACAGTGATGACTAGTGATGTTTTACCTGATAATACTCTAACATTTTCCTAACCTCTTTGTTCACAAAACGTGTGCCATTGTCACTTATAATTCTGTGAGGTACTCCAAACCGTGCAATTATGTTTTCCTTGATGAAGTTTGCTATAGCTCCTCCGGTGGCTTTGCAAAGTAGTATGGCCTCCGCCCACTTAGTGAGATACTCCGTGGCCACTAGGATCCAGATGTACCCATTAGATAGGGGGTTGACTGGTCCTACCAAATCAAGCCCCCATGTATGGAAGGGCCACGGGGTAACCATGCTTCGCAAGTTCTGCGAATGGATGTGGATCAAATTGGCTTACACTTGGCAGCCATGGTACTTCTTCATAAATTCTACTACATCCTTTTTCATAATGGGTTAGTAATAGCCCATTTGTAAGACGCACTTGTATAGCTTCATTCCCCCCTGTTGTTCCCCTTATTCGCCTAAGAGTACTTCCTGCAACATCCCCTCAGCCTCTTCTGGCCGTAGGCATCATAGTGGGTCTCTGTCATACCCTTTCTTGAACAAGATCCCTACATGTAGAAAGTAGCAGGTCACTAATTTTCTAAGCTTATACTTCTCTTCGTGTTTTTTCAGTAAAACACCTTCTACCAAGTATCTCACAAACGGGCTCCTTCAGTCTTCCACAGTGAACATGGCGTAGCTCTCTTCGCGATCTATAGCCAGATGGTGGACTTCACATTAGCTCTGAATCTGATCCGCTTCTCTATTTATGGTTGGCTAATAGAAGCCCGGCCTCTATAACTTACGGTATAAGCTAACCTCCTTGTAGAATCCACAAGTTCTACTGTGCACTTCTTCTAGCATTCTCTGGGCCTCTTTGTGCCCCACACATTTTGGCAAGACTTCTCCTAGCATTTTGCGATATAACTCTTCCTTCGTCAGCACATAGTCCTTCACAGTATTTAATTCTGCCACATCTTCTTCCTTCAGCAGGGCTTCCCTAATGGGAGTCCTCCAATCTTTCTCGCATCCTTCCCTTTCTAAGAACCTTTCCTTTAGTACTTAAATTATAGACTCATTTCGCTTAACTCCACTATGGTGCTACTTCCTTCAAATGCTATATATGAGCCCAATGTAGCCAACACATCCACATATCTATTCTCGCTTCTCTGGGCATGTTCTCTTTTAAACGTGCAAAACTTTTCTTCCATCTTCTAAGCCAGCGTCTTGTAAGGGGCCAAGGCTAGCTCCTTTAGGGAAAAGCTTCCCTTCGCTTGGCAGACCACCAAGTTGGAGTCGCCCACTACTCTCAAGCATTGAATCCCTATTTCAAGGAGTCGCTTCATATTCTATTGTGTTGTTTGAGTACGTAAATTTCAGCTTAAGTGATAGTGCTTTGGTCTCTCCTTCTCTATGATAAAGGACCACCCCCACACCTCCTGAGCTTGTTGTAGAGGAGCCATCAAACTTCATAACCGACTCATCTGTTGCTACTTATGCTATAGCCACTTCTCTGGGCACTTTATCATCCAGCAAGAATTCCTCTTCTCTCGAAAATTGGGCTAACAAATCTGCTATAGCCTGGCTTTTTACTACTTTAGGCGTTCTCGCTTTCAAGTCATACTGCAATAATTGTAACAACCACAGGGATATTCTGTCCAACAAAATGGGTTGTCGTAGAAGTGCTTTAATCGCGTGAACTTTGTCATAAGATGCACTTCATAGGCCAAAAAGTAGTGATGTAGCCTCTATGATGTGTAGACAATCGCTTAGCACATTCTTTCCACCCGGGGATAATGTGTCTTGGCGTCTTTCAAAGCATGGCTAACATAATACACTGGCTGCTCGATGTCACCCCCATCCTTTGTTGGGGTTTATGCCCTAAAATCCAATTTATTGGTATGTCATAAATAATTAAATTGTTTAATTATATGAGACTATCTATAAATAAACTAATGGGACATTATCTTAGTCCATGAGATGCATCGTATGTGATTTATGTGATTTAGTCATAGAAGATATAAATCACAAGTTCTTTGTAAACTCAAAATTTTAGTTCGTAGTTGATGATGAAATTTGGCGTTTTATCTGTGAAGACTATAACATATCAACTAAGATGATTTGTCTTGATCATGGAAATGGAGATTTCTAGTTGGAATGTTGATATGTTTTAAGAGTTAAGACATATTGAACTGGACTGCTGTGAGATTTATTATTCTCCTAACGACTGTCAAATGAATAATAAATCTCACGACTTCTATTTACATCAACTCTAAATCCTGAGAGAATAATGGACCTGATCATGAGATGTAAGTTGCTTTGATATATCAGGAGTGAGATCTATAAGTTATAGTCAAAACCTCAGTATGTTGGGCAGCCGCATTTAGTGTTGATGGAACATATATTCTCAAGATGGAATTCATAATCTCTTAACGGAGATATAAAATATTCCCTTGAGATAAGTTTAATGAGATTGGTTGTATAAAGTGTTGGGCCCAACCACTTTAGTAAGGAGTTACTAAAGTATATATTTATGGAATTGAATTTCATAAATATATGATGAATAACGTAAAGGATTAAGCCGGGTACTCAAGGATTAAGATGTAGTAATCTTTAAAGTGACAGTCTATATTCATGACTTTGTATTACTACGAATATTTTAATGAAGGGGTTGCATGTATAATAAAGTCTTGGGATATAATTTATTAATAAGGCCTAGAGTGCAATTATATTCATATAGTGGTATTGAATATAATTAATGGTAACTTTGGACTTGTCAAGAGTTGACAGAAAAGCCCAAGGCCCATCGGAGCTAGAGTCTTATTTGTTCCCTTTTGGTCCCACTCCAAGCCACACACTAGAGCCCAATTTGAATGGCTCAAAAGGCTAGCCCAATTAGATAATCAATTGCATATAAGGAGAGAAACATACAGAATTTCATGAGTCTTTTCATAAGTGTTTTTCATCAAGATTACACAAAGAATGAAATGGTTTGTATGTGAGTGTTGGACACTCCCTTATTCTCTCCTTAAAAACTGATTGAGAGACCACACTTCTTGGGCATTAAGTGGAATTGGAGTGAAGATTAAAAGTCTTCCCAAGAACTTCTAATTTTTGGTTTTAAATTTCACCGCACCAAGGTACGCTTTCTTGTTCTTAAATTCTGAAACTTTCATAGTGCATGTTATCAATTGCGAATGAAGTAGATCCGTTAATTTTCCGCTACTGCGTATGTTTTGTATGTGATACGAACATGTATTTTTCCCAACATCCTCCTAGGCTATCATCGCCCCAATGGCAGATGGGCTTGAGGCCAAGTTAATCAACAGTGGTTTTCCATGAATTAGGGCCTGCACCGTGGGTAAATTCATCATAATATGCTGTACTTGTGGAAAGCTTTCTGCTGTTCACTTCCCCATTCAAAACTCTGTCTTTTCCTTAGCAGCCTTGTAAAGGCCGAAGTAATCGGTGCTAGGCCCAGTATGAACCTCCTAACATAGGAGACAACTTCTTAACAGTGGCTAATGGCCTCATGGTTGCTATTTTCATGGCCTTGGCTAGGTTTACATCTATTCCTCTGCTATGGACAAGGAACCCCAAAAACTTCTCGGCAGAAACTCTAAAAGCGCACTTCAACGGGTTCATTCTCAGCTTGAAAAGCCTGCATCTTTCAGACACCTTTCTCAATACTTTAACATAAGTCTTACGCTTCCTTGACTTTACCACAATGTTTTGCCACATAATCCTCCATTTCACGATGCATCATGTCATGGAATATTGCAGTCATGGTGCGCTGGTAAGTTGTGCCTACATTTTTTAGCCCAATGTGCATCACTGTGTAATAGAAATTTCTGATGGGTGTTCTGAAGGCAGTCGTCTCAGGATCCCTATGTAGAAACTCGATTTTGTTCCCATGATTTAATCAAGAAAGATGACTGGAATGACCATCTGTGTACCCCAAAAATCATGATTGCATTACATGCATCAATTTTTTCTTGCATTACATGCATCAATTTGTTCTTGCAATACATGCATTAATTCATTCATTGCATATCATAAATATGATCTTGAGGTTCTAACGATCACAATGGTGTGTCCAGTTTCCAAATGGAACCATCAGATCGAAAGATATCGCATGATCAAGTTTACACGATTAGCATGCGTTGCGTCTAGGTAGAATCGACCAAGCATGATTATTTTAAATTAATTTTGATTGGTTAAACAATTAAAATTAATTAAATAATTCTATAAATTAATTAAATTAATTTTGATTGGTTGATAATTAGTGTTTTAAATAGAATTGCTTGCATAGGAATAAAAGCGATGATTAGATAACAATAAAATTATGGATAATCTGAACTTTATCGAGATTATTTTAGGGTATTTATCTATAAGATAATTATTCCTGAAAAAGCCTGAATTATCCAAAAAAAAAAAGATAAAAATCTTAGAATACGAGTGAAAACGCGTCTAGGCGCAAGGACCGGCTCAAGAAAACCTAAAAAGGAAGTCCAAAACGCACCAGAACACAAAAGTACATTCAGTGCCCAAGAGTACCATTCGGCACTTTTGGAGTGTCGAATGGCCCTCTTTTGGGCTTTGGCCCAATTTCCTTCGAGTGCCGATAAGGCACACCCTTTTCGACCTTTTCGTAGAAGGATGTGTCCCAATTTGCATTTTAATCGTCCGAGCCTATTTTTTAGAGTTTTCTAGCCTCTATAAATAGATACCAGTTCTCATAATTCAGCACACTTTTTATGCTCTGAGAGGCACACTCTTTTAGGCTCTCAAATTGCTCATATTTTCTGATTCCCTCTCTGATTTTCTATTGAAGCTAGGGTTTTAGGTTTCAAAGATAATTACATAAATTTCTTTGAACCCTAAAACATCCTCTCAAGTGGAAGAGTGCTTATGCAAGAGGTTGCTTTGTAACCCTTTTGTTTTTATGCTTCTCTTATCATGATGATGCATGTTTAATTGTTTCAAATATTCATATTTGACCTTGTTAATGTAGTTTATGAAAATATGTTCTTTATTCCTTTATTGTTTCTATAATCTGTTTCTTAGTTTTAAAGATATACGTGTAATTAACTCTTTGTCTTCAAAATAAAACAAATCTACGTCTTCCTTAGATGTAGATCTAAATTTTTCTTCAAAATAAAACAAATCTGCATCTTCCTTAGATGTAGATATGATTTTTTTTTTCTTCTAAATAAAACGGATTTGCATCTTCCTTAGATGTAGATTTGAAGTTTCCTTAATCAAAAATGGTTTGTGTCTTCATTAGATGCAAATCTGAACATTTTTTATCAAAAAAACCTATTTGTATCTTCCTTAGATACAGATCTGATTTTTTTAATGCATGCAAATTTTTGAAATAAAGAAAGAGATAATATATTATTGTGTTTGTTGTTTGTTTTGTCTAGTCCAGGTTGCATAAATTTATTTATGAATGAAATTCTCTTCATAAAAAAATGTTTTCCATATTTTTGAACATATAAAACAGATCTGACTTTTTTTGTTATCAAAAAACTTTTTTTTTTACATCGCAACACAGATCTAATCTTTTGCAAAGTTAATACTATTTTTTTATGTCTTAAAAACAGATATTTTTTTTATAAATCAAAATCAATTTTTATTCACAACAACAGATCTACATTTTTAAAAAACAAAGAAGAGGATCCATTCATAAATTAACTTGTGCGATTTAGTTTTTTTCATATACAGCATATCATTCATCTCATGCACAAAAGGGGTACATAGGTCACAAGAGTCTAGAAGACCAGACTCTGTCTGGACAGAATGAGTGCCTAAACACCTTCCCATTACGTAACTTAGCCTCTGAATTTAGGTCTTTGGATAAGTAAATCTAAGCCTTGTCTTTACTTTTTATTTTGGGTAGTTTGTATCTAAGACCTAAAGCCATGTAATTATTTGGTAGATTGTAACTAGGACCCAAAGCCTTGTAATTTTCAATTTATCAAATGTATTTTTTTTTTTTTTAATGAAAGGAAACAATTCAAACATGTATTTTTATATTTAGTTTTTCTTATTTTTTTTGTTTAAAAAAAAATTAAGTGGTGACTCTACACCACTTACCCAAAAAGAGAGGTGCCCTAGAAAGGTACCCAAATCTCTTTTTTTAGAGGCACCCCAATTTTGGTGGTCTCTCACAGTGAAAACTCCACTGGAGATGTCGAGGGCTAAGCTTTGTAGTAGACTTAAGTGACCAATAAGTATCCTTGCTTTGCATGTTCTTGTATGATACTTTATTGTATAATACTTTGTTGTATGATATGTTGTTGTATGATATGTTGTTGTTTGTATTGTTTGTTAAAATATTTCCCTGTCATGTTGAGTGCCATCCAAACAATGATGTATGCACCCCTTTTCAACAACTTGTGATGGTAGTAACCATGGATCACCGATCTTCATTAGATTCAATTACCTAGTGGTGAACTCACCAACTCATAGCCTAAAGTCACTGGATCATTTCCTGTTGACTGCAAAGGATAAACCATGCCGTTTGGACCAATGCAATGTTCATTATATTACAAGTTAGGAGGTATAATGTCCTAGCTATGGGAAAAAATAAAACAACAAACACACCCGACAACATTATGACTCAGAACCTACCCTTCGGTCAGTCCCAGTTAAAATTACATTACATATTGTGTGTGTTTGTTTTGGTTGATTGATTGATGTGGATGGGGTCTTAGCTTTGATTAACCTGACCAAGACTGTCATTAGGGGAGAATTTGGACAAGATCTGAAGGAAGGTTGCAAAGAGAACTTAAGCCCGACATTCTAACCAGTAGCTCTAGTTCTAAGCCCGTCACTCCCATTGCGATACTGAAGCCTGTAAGCATAGAAGATACCCCGCTGCTGCAACATCACAACCCTATATTTGACCTATAAGAAACTTCAAACCCCAATCAAATCACCCAACATCCACAAATAGGGGGAGACACTTCAAACCCCAATCAAATTATCAAGCACCAACAAATGGGGGGAGACACTTCAAACCCCAATCAAATCACCTAACATCCATAAATGGGGAGAGACATTTCAAACCCCAAGACATCAACCTAAACGACATAACAAAAATTGCCCACATCACAAGCGGGGGGAGACACTTCAAACCCCTACATTGGAGACCGGCAAGCCCACAGATATGGAGATTGATGATGAAGGCATGGATTATATGGATGAAGATCCCCTCGTATTAATATTGAGGGAAGGAACTTGCTGGGAGATACCTGCCATCGTTGAAGCCACAACTGAGTTGAAAAACTGGGCATGAGAGGGAGCCGCCCACCCCATAGAGGACTTCGTGAAGAAGATCAAGACCGTCAAGTCAGTCAAGAAGATCAAGACCATCGAGTCAGTCAACCCTGCCAACAACATTGTTTCTATCCCTATTGAGTTTGTTTGTGATAGTTTTTCCAGTTGAGTCTGCTTTAGTTAAGTCTATTAAGTCTGATGAGTCTGTTGAGAACTCTTTTCCTTATAATATGATTTCTGTTTCTGTTTATTTGTTGGCTTTGAATGTTTTTATTTCTGAAATTGGTAAAGAAACTCTTAATAATAAGGAATTAAAACATGGACACCTAAAACCCATAAAAGAAGAAACCCAACCCATTTACCTGGAAACTAATGATGAACCCAAAATAATACAAGTAGGCAATAACCTAACCACTTTAAAGAAAGATGCATTAATGGCACAGCTGACAGAGTTCAAAGAGGTCTTCGCCTGGTCATATGAAGACATGCTTAGGATTGATACAGATATAGTACAGCATTGCATTCCAACAGATCCTACCATGAAGCCGGTCAAGCAGAAGTTGAGAAGAATGAAGCCAAAATAGACTCTTAAGATCAAGGAAGAAGTTGAGAACCAATACAATGCTGGATTCTTGGGGGTGATCAACTATCCAGAGTGGTTAGTTAATGTGGTTCCGGTACCAAAGAATGATGGGAGGGTCAGAATGTGTGTAGATTTTTGAGATATGAATAAGGCCAATCCAAAAGATGACTTTCCTTTGCCTCACATTAACGTCCTAGTTAACAATATAGCAAGTCATACTTTGCTATCGTTTATGGATGGATTTTCAGGGTATAACCAGATTAAGATGGCTCTAAAAGATATGGAGAAAACCTTCTTTATTACACCATAGGGGACATATTGCTACAAGGTCATGCCATTTGGCTTTAAAAATGCTGGGGTTACTTACCAACATGACTTGATCTATAAAGAAGTAGAAGTTTATGTTGATGATATGATAGTGAAATCCTAAGACCGTGAAGGGCACATGCTAGCTTTACGGAAATTCTTTAAAAGGATCCGGTTCTACAAGTTGCAATTGAACCCAGAGAAGTGCACTTTTGGTGTAATGTCCAGAAAGCTATTGGGGTTTATTGTAAGCCAAAGAGGAATAGAAGTCGATCCAGACAAAATCAAGGTCATTGTAGAGATAAAGCCCTCAATAATTGAAACGGAGATCTAAGGATTTCTGGGAAGGGTACAATACATCAGCAAGTTCATAGCTCAACTCACCATGACATGTGAACCAATCTTTTGACTGCTTAAGAAGGAAGTTCCTACAGTATGGAATGAACAATGCCAAGAAGCCTTTGAAAAGATCAAGAACTATCTGATGAAGCCACCAATACTTGTTCCACCGGTATCTGAAGAGCCATTATTGTTGTATCTCACCACTACAGATACAGCAATGGGGGCTTTACTTACTCAATACCTAAAGGCGACTAGAAAGGAGAATGCAATATACTACATCAGCAAGAAGATGTTGCCTTATGAAGAAAAGTATTCACCATTAGAGAAGACATGCGTAGCACTTGTTTGGACAACCCACAAACTCAAACATTATATGCTTTCCTACAAGGTTTTGTTGATTGCAAGAATGGATCCTTTGAAGTACTTAATGGAAAATTCTGTCCAAGATAGGAAGATTGCTAAATGGGTATTGCTTCTGTCAAAATTTGATATTAAGTATGTGACTTAGAAATCTATAAAAGGGAGAGCAATTGCTAATCACTTAGCCCATCATTCACCAGAAGAAGCTAAAGAGATCCAAGGAGACTTTCTGGATGAAGACATCATACGGATTGAGGTAGAATCATGGAAGATGTACTTTGATGGAGCCATAAATCAAAATGAAAGTGGAATTGGAGTTCTCTTAATTTTTCCAAAAGGGACACACATTCCATTTTCTAGCCAACTCAACTTTCCTACCACCAACAATGCCACTGAATATGAAGCTTGCATCATGGGTTACAAGCAACCCTAGGCCTTGGGGTAAAAAAGTTGGAGGTATACGGAGACTCAACTTTGATAATCTCTCAAATTCAGAATAAATGGAAGATCAAAGAAGAAAGGCTGATGCCTTATCATGAATGTCTTCAAAAAGTGGGTGTCAAAATTCAGCAAGATTCAATATCAATATGTGCCAAGGATGCAGAATCAAATTGCAGATGCTTTAGCAACCATGGCACCCATGATGGATGAGCCAAAAGAAGATGAAGCTAGACCAATAGTGTTGGAACAAAAAGAAAAACCAGCCTACTGCATGACAATAGAAGAAGATGAGGGAAAGAATAGGGAAGGCAAACGGTAATCAGACATCCTACAATACCTCAAGGATAGAACATACCCGAAGTCTGCAGACAAGAATGATCAATTAACCATCCAGAGGTTGTTTACCAATTACATTATTTGTGGTGAAAGGCTTTACATAAGATCATATGATGGAATTCATCTCCTTTGCGTAACCGCCAAGGAAGCACAACAAATAATTGAAGAGATTCATGAGTCAAGATAATAAGACAAGGTTACTACTAGACTACTATAGAAGCCAACTATGCAACGCATGTTCAAATGCCATCAATACCAAGTCCATGGAGATCTAAAACATATGCCACCCATGCCACTACATACCTGACATCGCCCTGGCCATTCTCTACATGGGGGATAGACATTATTGGGAAGATTCACCCAACAGCCTCCAATGGTCATGAATTCATACTCGTAGCCATTGATTACTTCACTAAATGGGTAGAAGCTGCCTCATTTAAAGTTCTAAAGTCAAAGAAAGTTGCTCAATTCATTTAGACTAATATCATCTGTAGATATGGGGTACCACATGAAACTATCTCTAATAATAGGTAGCATTTCAAGGGAGAAATAGAGAAGTTGCTACGACAGTTCAACATTCACCACCACAAGTCTTCACCTTACCATCTTCAAACTAATGGAGCTGAAGAGGCTGCTAATAAAAAAATAGAGCAAATCTTAAAGAAGAGCACAAAAAACTACAAGGACTGGCACCTAAAATTGCCCTATGCCCTTTGGGGGTACGGAACATCGATTCGATCTTCCACAATAGCCACTCCTTATTCATTAGTGTATGGGGTGAAAGCAGTTCTTCCCATTGAAATTGGTGTTCGTTCACTAAGGACAGTATTGGAAAGTGAAATTCCTAAAGTAGATTGGTTGCAAAGCAAATATGACCAGTTATGCATGCTGGATGAAAAGAGACTTAAGGCCTTATATCATATTCAAGGTTACCAAAAGAGGCTTAGGAAAGCTTTTGACAAGAAAGTAAGAACTAGAGATTTAAAGTTAGGGGATTTAGTGTTGAAAGAAACTCAAGCCCCTATTCAAGATGTAAACGGGAAGTTCAAGCAAAATTGGGTAGGCCCATACATTATCAAACAGATGTACTTTGGGGGAGCAGTAAGGTTGTTGGACTTAGATGCAAACCCTTTCATTGAGCCAACCAACATGGATCAACTAAAGAAATACCACGTTTGAGGTGGTAGTCAGAAAACACCATGTCTAAAGTGGTTGTAAATTATGTTATTTCCCTTCCTAGGCTAAAAAAAATTAAAAAAAAAAAAAAAAAAAAAACAACAACAACAACAACAACAACAAAAAAGCTCGCTAGGCTGAAAATCCGAAAGGGCGGTCTAGGCAAAAATTAAAGCAACAAAAAAAAAGGAAGAAAAAAAAAGTTAGGTTGAAAACCTGAAAGGGTGATCTACGCAAAAGGAGAAAAAAAAAGTGAGAGTGTGCTAGGTTGAAAACCCAAAAGGGCGGCCTAGGCAAAAATTAAGGCAAATAAAAATCAATAAACTACAGATGACCTAATCCTTCTACCAAGGGGGTACGTAGGAAACCATCTATTGGTCTAGTCACAATTTCTCAAAACCACCATTTACCCATTAAACAAAATTTTCCAAAATTCAACCATTCCATTAAACCATGTCATTACACAAAATCCAAACCAAACCTCAAGAACCTAGACCCTAAACCAAACCATAAAAAAAATAATAAAAAAAGGAGCCAAACCCCAAAAACCTACACCTTAAATAAAACCTTTAACCTGCAAGTCCTAAATAATTGCTAAACATAAGAGTTTTTACATCAACTTTTAAATAAACATCTTCAAAGCCAAAGTATAAGAAGGTCACTTTGTCTTCAGTCTTTTCGCCTTTTGTTGATCACTGATTTCTTCTATGTTAGGTACTTCATCATTCTTGTCCCTTCTTTTGAATTCATAGTTGTTTTCATTGTGTCTTTCCTGGTTGTCTCTGAGAAAATTTTTTCTCATTGCAACCATCTCAGCTTCTTTGTCAACAATCTTGTTTGTCAGCCAGTTAAAGTATTTTGTGGTCATCTTGTGAAAGTGAACCTTGATAAAAGTTTGGTCCACTCTGTCAGCCATCTCCAATCCCAGCAATATGTTCTATATAGAAGTAGGATTTGTGTCCACAAGAGTGAAAGGTCTTCTTCTTTTGCCACCCAGCATTCCTTGCTCATATTTGAATTGCCTTAAGAGTCTGTCTCCCTTGTAGAAAGTTACCCTCCACAACCTAACAAGGAAGATGTGGTCTGATCTTGGAGACCGCAATAGAAGGGATGGGCACTTCCACCAATAATAGTCCCATTGGATTGAGGTACTAGATTTCTTGTTCAAGAACTTCACCCAATCACCTTTGGTTTGGCACTCAGTTTTAATTACAGTCTTGCTAAGAAAACTGCTAGGTCCATAATTACTAGATGTAGGCTTGGCAATCATATCTAGTCGCTCCATTGGCCATATCTGCAAAGTCAAAGGACTCCCTAGGAAGTTTTGAGATTCTCCACCATGAAATATGGCATCCAGTTCTAGAAGAGTTTCTACCAAGATCAAAGAAACAAGATTATCACCATCCTTGATTTGATTCACCAAACTTATGGCTCGAGCATCCACAAAGCCACGTCTTCCAAAGCAAAGCAAAAGTTTTCCGATAAAGCATAAGGCCAAGCCAAAGTTTTTCTGCATATTTTCAGTCACTCCACAGGTGCGTTTGTCAATCATCCTGGAAATAATTGCACAGAGATTCACCATATGTCCTTCAATCATACTACCGGTGATGGAAGTAGAAAGATCGAGAGCATCAAACAAATATTCCTTATGCCTAGGATCACAAGAAACCGCTACATATTTTTTGCTTGGATCATAGCCCAGGATAGCAGAAAATTCTTCAATTGTCAGACAACGTTCAGCAGTGTTGAACTGAAACACATGATCTTCAGGATCCCAGAATTTCACAGCAGCACGAAGAAAATCCCATTTGATTTTGACATTCCTCAAAGACTTAATTCCCTCTAATTTGTAGGCTGTAAAATTGGTCTTGGTACTGAAATCAAAGCTATGAACCCTTCTGTTGATATCATGAATTGTTGATTGAGAAAAGTTGTGATTGCTAGCCATGGATGACTTTTTCTTGTGATTATTGTGCTAACCTTGATGCAGAGATTTGTCGCAAGAGAAATCATTTATATAAGCTACAACAATGCTTAATCAGGTTGGAAATAGGTTTCAGAGAGTTTGTAACTGAGTTGGAGAGTGTTTCATAATCACAAATGAAGTAAATTTTTTTCAAAAAACATGAAACACGTGTTGGAAAAGCGTAAAGGGTTGGCCCACCATGGCGTAAGCATCGTGACGTGGCCAAGTGCCATTCGGCACTCTAAAAGTGCCGATCAGCACTTTAAAGTGCCAAACAGCACTCTAAAAGTGCCTAATGGCACTCCTCATGTGCCAAATGGTACCCATTCCAAACATCGTACACCCATGCAATTTCATGCAATTTTGCATTCTTGAACAATTTTTTTAAGATCATTTAATACTCAAAAAGGATTTTTTTTTTTTTTTTTTTTTGGGTCAAACTAGGGCATTCTAGCGTGCCTAACTCACTTGTTTTCAAAAATCACCATTTGCATCTTTGTTTTCAAAAATTGATCAAATAAGTTTTTTTAAGACTCATGAATTTATGTTTCAAACTAAGGGCATTCGCCTATGGCTCATTTATTTTCAAAAAAAATCGCCATCATCATTTTTTTTTTTTAAAAAATTCATCATCAAGATCTCCAAAAAATCATGCATTCATCTTTAAACTAGGGGCATTCACCCATGGCTCATTTATTTTCAAAAATCATCATCATCATTTTTTCAAAAAAAATTCATCATCAAGATTTCCAAAAATCATGCATTCATTTTTAAACTAGGGGCATTTGGCTCTGCCTCATTCAAGTAAGTGCAGATTACATCAGAGCCAATCGAGATAAGTTTAAACTAGTACTACAAGATCTCACCAGGTGAATTCTAAACTTGTCTTAGTTAAAGTTTCTACATGATCCAAGGAAATTCCAAGGACAAAGAGCTAAACATGGAAATTAATACAAGATTGTTTAAGGAACACTTCACTTTTGTTTTGCAGGAAAAATTAAAAATACAAGTCAAACATCATTGGGACTCCAAGTCCGCCTGCATCTGGATCTCCTTGGCCCACCTCTAGAGGAGCCGCCTTTAGTATTTCCTTCTTAACTTATGAAAAATCTAGGATCATACTGACGGTTCTCAAGTTTAAGGTTCCTGATCCGTTCCTCCAAAGTCCTTCTGGTGGAATCAACAGCTTCCATTCGATGTGCTTGAAAAAGTCAGTAAAATTAAGTGTTAATTTCATCATCAAGAAAAGTCCAAGCCAAAGACATTCAGAAAGCATCATTGCATACCCAGTTTGCCTCATGGAGCACATATTGGGAGGAATGAGTACGAGCCAACAATTGCAAACCTCCAATCATTCACATACTTTCCTCCATAAGATCCATATCAACCTGAAGCATAAATTTACCAAACCATGAGCCATTCAATAAGCCAAGAAGAAATAAGGACAAAGAACTAAACATGAAAGAACATACCAGATCAGACTAAGGAATGTTGGGTGTGTGCTCTGTTCAAAGGCATGGAACCATACGTTCCATCAGGATTCATCACATCATACTGCCATGCCAAAAAATGAGGATATGTTTCCATAAAAGAACTAGAAGGGCTACCAGCATGGTGAGAAGAGGGAATCTCTTCCTCTTATTCACCCCCTTCCTCTCCTTCAGAAGATGGAGGTTAAAAATCCAATATGCAAATTTTTTTGCTAAGCAAAAATATGGAAAAAGAATTTATAAGATGAAAATTTGACTTTAGAAGGGAAGAGAAGTACCGTTATGCCAGCCAAGCAACCTTGAAGATGAGTTCGGATGAATTCAGAATAATCCCCTTCTACTCCTACAACGATATAGCCATCACAGGCCCGAGCAATCTCTTCATCAGCCAGAAAGTCAGCCAACCGAATGGAGGCACAAAGAGGAATTGGAATTGTTGTAGGAGGACACTCATGTTGAACTTGGGGCAACACTCGATCACCAAGATACCAATACCTTCCATGCCCACATTTAAACAATATCTGATCGCCATTCAGCTCCAAAGCCCGCTCACACTTTGCATACCCCTTACATCCAGCCCAAAGATTTAAAGACATATGAAAAATCATAAAGGAACCCAGAATGAGAAACGACCAAGCCCTAACCAAGTACCAAAGATTCAAAAAAGAAAGGGGGAAATGACTCACATCATCAGCAGTTAAATTGTCAATCACCAAGCACCAAATTTACAAAGAATGCCAACAGAGAAATCTAGGAAAAATGCCAGCAACCTCCTCCCGGATTTCAGGACCAACTCTAAAGTACTCATGCATCCAAACCTGAAAAAAATTCACATCATTACCACACATAGCCAAAATAATTTTCCACAACCCATACATAGCCAAAATCATTTTTCAAAACCCACACATAGCCAAAATCATTTTTCCAAAACCTACACATAGCCAAAAATTTCAAACCTCACCTGCCATACAAATGGAGCCTATAAGGTTGAAATTTATCAACCATTTTGTTGGCTTTATTTCGTGCCAATTTGCTTGTATTTCAGCACTTAGAAACCCTGTATTTAGGTGGGAATCATGTAAGGGTAGTTTGTGAGAGAGTGTGAAGAAATGCTCAAGATTGTGCAGTGAAGTAGGGACTCGCGACTGGATCTCGCTAGTAGCTCGTGACTGGCAAGCCGCTAGAAGATGCACACGAGTGAAGCATGCAGAGAAGCTGAATGGTCTGCCAGCTATTGCACTACATGACAAAATATCCAGCCTGGCCATTCAGTTAGCTCGCGGCTTGAACTCGCGACTCAGTCAAGTCGTGAGGTCTAAGTCGCCAGCCAGCTCTGTTTTGGAAAAACTGACTCTTCACATTCCTTTCTCACCCCAGTATAAATACCCCTTATACCCACTAAATTTAGAAAGCTTCCAGAAATAATTTTGAGAAAGAAACCCTAGAGAAAAACAAGATTAACTCATCCACAATTTTTACATAGTGACTCTTCAAATTCCTCTACTCTCACCCTC